>MQUG01000498.1:0-16943 GCA_007213375.1 Steinernema feltiae | reverse complement strand
CAGTTTTGTGTTGCTGTAAACGCGCGGGAGGAGTGAGCGCATCGATTTGCCGGTTGACACTTTTGCATTTCGCACTTTTTGACGACTGCGCGGTCGTGTGTGATGCGAAGAAGGTTGCAGTGAGTGCGGAGAAGATGAACAGTGTGACCTTTGCAAGACTGCAGGGGTCCAGCGGAAGAGTTTGGGAGATGATAACACGAGTTATGAGTTATTTGAATTTTCGAGATTTCAACGATTTCAGAAAAGCTTTTAAATTTTTTAAAATTTATTTTTAAAGTTTTTTCCGGTTTTTGGCTTACTTGGCTTACTTACGGTTTACTTGGAAAAGTTAAGAAACTGTTGTAGAACGAATTTCTGAAAATATTATTTTTTTCTGTTTTTCAAGAAAGCCAAGACTGAGCCAAATCATAAATGAACACATAAAAGATAGGAAAATCAATAAGTAACTTATTTACATGTGTTTAAATAATGCAAGGAATGGTGGAAGTGGCTGAGCATATGAACAGTGGACCTTTAAAAGACTGCAGGGGTCCGGCGGGAAGCATTGAATATTTTTTGTATATCTCCCTATCGGACTTTGACGAAAGAATCCTCTTTTTAATTGGTAATAAAGCTTTCTGAAATTTTACGGTTCAGAAAACTTAAACTGTAGAACATTTTTAAAATTTTTTTTGTCAGCAAATTCAGCCAAATTACACATATTAAATCATAAATGACCACATAAAAAAGTCGGGAATCAAGATCAATTAGCTTTTTACCTTAATTTTTAAATTTAAATGATTGTAAATAAAGTTCTCAATATATTTTTGGGGGAAGCAAATCATTCAATAATTCAGCATTCAGCATCTTCAGCATTCAGTAAATAATGGTCAGAAAATAATCCTTTTTCTGCCCGAGCAATTATTTCAGTACATAGATAAAATTTAGTATTTTATTTGCAACTAATTTTTTGTTTTTTTTGTCATCTTTATCATCTTTAATTTAATAAATTATTAAAATACTATTAAAATGATAAATAAATTTAAAATAAACTTTATTTATCACCTTTAATTTAATACTTCTTTTTAAACATTGAATTTAATGAATTTAATCGATTCGATTTTGAAATTTTGATTTTTTTGAGAATTGAGCTTTGAGTAATAAAGAAACATGTAAGAACAAAATAAAAAGTGATTCTTCTTTTCGTCTAAAAACAAATTGGGTAGCAATTTATTGAGTTGACCAATCGAATTTCAAAACCGTTTTTTTGCTCTGGGAGGCAGAAAACAATATTAAAAAGAAAATAGATTTTTGATTTTTTCGTCTTTCGTCTCAATTTCAGATCGTTCTATCGAAGACTTTGAAGACTTATATTCATATTTTTCAAGAGCATGAACAAATTGATTTGTCATCTCGTGAGATTGTCACCCTGATTTTGTTTAACCCAGGAAAATTCAGTTTCAACTTTTTTTTGGGTGTCGTCCCTACAATATAGGGATTTAAAAAATATTATTAAAATGTCAAATAAATTTAAAATAAACGTTTAGTTCATTATGTTTTTTTTGTGATTTCTGTGATAGTTTTTAGTGATTTCAAATCGTTCTAACAAAGACGAAGATTAACTTCCAATCTTTTTCACATTGTTTCTATTCTTGGATTATCTGAGATTGTCAATCTCATTTTGTTTTATCCCAGGAAAAATCAGTTTAAACTAAAGATTGTTATTTTTGGCTTCACGATTGTCGTTCCTAGATCTGTAGTTTTTTAAAAATATTTTGCTCCATAAATTCGATTTCTAAAAGAGGAATTCAGGTTAAAACTTCACATTTTTAAAACATTTGATTAGTTTTATAAATTTATTAAAATTTAAATATTATTAAAATGTTCAGTGAATTTTAAAAATATAATTTTAGTTCATTATGTTGATCGTTTTTAGCGATTTTTTATCGGTAATTACATAGTATTTATATTTCGGTATTTCTAAAAAAGAAATCCAGGTTAACGCTTTAATTTTTAATCATTTGTTTAATACATTTATTAAAATTTAAACATAATTTAATATTTAACTCAATTTCAGATCGTTCTAACGAATTAATTGATTAATTTCTTTGATTTTTGAAAAGACTTTGATTAAATTCTTAAATTCATCTTTTTCAAGAGTATGAACAAATTGTTTCGTCTATTCGTCATCTTGGATTGTTAGTCTGAGATTGTCAATCTCATTTTGTTTTATCCCAGGAAAATTCAGTTTAAGCTAAAGATTGTTTTTTTTGGCTTCACGATTCACGTTCCTACAATATGTGCATGTAATTATGTAGTTTTTTAAAAAAATATTTCGCTCCATAAATTCGATTTCTAAAAGAGAAATTCAGGTTAAAACTTTAAATTTTTTAAACATTTGATTAGTTTTATAAATACATTAAAATTTTAATATTATTAAAATGTTCATGTTCATTTTAAAAATATAATTTTAGTTTCTAATCGTTTTTAGTGTTTTTTTGATTTTTATCGGTAATTACATAGTGAATAAGCATACCGCCAGATGCTAATTTACCACAAAGAAACCCCTAAACGCTTTCAATTCGCGTTTCTTTTTCAATTTCCACAAATCCCCGCTTCCTTTTCACGGGGTAAACAAACATCCATTTTTGGAGACTGCTTTTCTTAGCTAATCCCCCTTTGTCTTGTTTCTCTACCGCTGCTGCTGCTGCTGCCGCCGAGAATCACTGCGACGCATTTATTTTCGCCGCTTTGTTTAGGACCTCCTCCTGCTTTGCCCCTCCACCAAAATGAGTCCAAATCTATCGATTCCCCTCTAGCCGATGACCCGTGCATTAGCTCCAACTTCCTCTCTCTCTTAGGCGCGCACTCCATAATTTCGCGCTCACTTTTGTGCAAAGTGGCACTTTTCAATGACGGAGCCTAACAAAGGCCCGAATCATAGAGCTGCTGCTGCGGCGGCGGCATAGCAGCCTCCATTACGACCGACTTCAGACAATCCCAAGGCGATTTGTCCAAAACAAAAACGAGCGAGCGAGCAAATGATGATGTCATTTTGACGTCATTGGCTGCGCGCGCAACGGCGGTCGTCGAGGGGACGTCGCGGCGAGGAAAATATTTATCGCTGCGCGACGATTGCGCCCCGAATCGAAAGATAAGCCACTTAATGTGTGCGCCATACTTGGTGGTTGAAATCGGAGAAGGGATGCCGAATTGGGGTCGATTTTTGGTTCTGGTTCTGGAATTTTAGAAGAGAAGAAAGAAGTCAATCGGAATATTTTTGATCAAAATTTCCAAATTTTAAATTTCAATAGAATATTTTTGAGGATCGACATGATAAATTCAGGGATCTCCATGTTCATTTAAAGCTTAAATGGATAAAATTTTCACAATTGAAACATGACAACATTTTTAAAATCAATTTTTGTCCTTTGATTTGATTTGATTTTATTCGTTTATTAATAAAAAAGAAAATACAAAATTTGAATTTTTTAAAGCTTCAATGCGATATACATATTTGAGAAATCGTAAACAAATGGTTGAATAGTTATGATTAATTCAATGACGGTTTCGATTGTTAGCTTTGGAAGGATTTTAGGAGAGAAGGGTTTCTTAATTTTTGAATTTAACGGCTCTGATTAATTCATTATGAGTTATGAATATTTTTGTAGTTCGAAAGCATAATTTCAGAGATTTTCATGTTTATTTAAAGCTTAAATGGGATTTTTTAAATGTTGACAATTGAAACGAATGAAAATATTTTTTAAAACAAATTTTGTTGATGTTTGCAGCGGAGTTTTTAAATTTAAATGTATTTGTATTTAAATAAAATAGAAATGCAAATTTTTTTTAAAGCTAATTTTATTTCAATGCCGATAAATCTGTGCTTTTTTCAGTTTTTTTGTTGAATTTGCGGTGCATATTTTTGGCTTCATAGTTTCATAGTTTCACAGCATAGTTTCAGGGATTTATATATTAGTCGATAAATTAAATAAACCGATAAAACAATAAATTAAATTTTTGCCACAAGGAGTTGGCGATTTACAATGCCGAACAACTTTGAACTTGAAGCACTTTAAAACGTTGAAAACAAAAGAAAAGAGTCAAGTTCAGAAAACAGCTTGCAATTTTTCTCTTATTTTATTTTGTATATTTCCTGGTGATTTTTTAAATATTTTTTTAAACATAATTTTACATTAATAATTTGCAATTAATTTAAATTTTAATTCATCGCAAAGTTGAACAAATCGGAGACGGTCGTAAATGGTCGTAAAAAATGGCATAGTTCCTTGGTTCCTTTCCAACATCGAGAATAATAAATAGTATGTAAGGAACGTTTTCATTAATCTGAAACAGAATTTGTAAATTCAAATTTAATATATTTGAAATTAATAAAATTTCAAATAAATTCCTTTATCCATTTTAAATCACGTAGGTAAACATTTTTGACAATCCATGCAAATCCTCCATGCAAACTTTTGCATGCTTTAAGCAATTTTTGATTCAAATGTTCAGTCTCGAATCCTCAACTTTGTAGTTTCCTTTTAAAACGCGGCGTTAAATTGGATCCTCGATTATGCGGTAACATTTTCGCTAAAACGACAATCTTGGTTCTGTTCACTAGTTTGGAACGTTTTTACAATTAATTTTTGAACACTTTTAAAACTAATTTTTTTAAAATTTTTTTTAGAAAAATTAATTTTTAATAATTTTGAAAAAAATTAGATTTTTTAGCAACTATTTTTTTTTTTAAAAAATTAACAATTTAGATTTTTGATATATTTTTGATAAAAAAAATAAACCATTTTATTTCAAGCAAATTCTAAGCATAAAATTGAATGAGAAGTAAAATTTTTGGTTCGTCGATGACGCGAAATTCTTTGGTAAGGCAACATCAAATTAAATTACAAATTACAATTATCCACATCGGAGAAACAGAGACATTTACAAGAGGATCTAATCTGATAGACCTTTCCAAAATACCAGACAAAACCCGACCCTCCGTGGCTCTCACGACGATTGTTTTTCTTTTTGCTCTTTGTTGTTACTTGGTGGCGCGTTACGGCTGATTAAATAAGTGCTCCCATTGTTGTGCTCCACGCCCGTCGTTTGCTTGGCCCTGTGGCCTTGCGCGGGGCAAAGGGCTGCGGCACCACCTCTCGCTCACTCCATTTTTTGTTCGTGTCAGGACCATACCATTGATCTCTCTGCTGCGTCCGCGCTTCCAAAGTCGCGACCTCGTATCACCGAGTAATTACTTCTTTGCCGCTCGTTCGTTTTTGCGAATTTTTCGTTGAAAGTGACGTGTGTGGCCGAATCTACGAATGCTGTTAGCGGAAAAGCGATTTAAGATTGCATTGTTTGATTGTTTTTTTTTTAGGATTGTTTGTTTGTTAACTGATTGATTGTTAACCAGAACGATAACTGAAGAATTAAGAGTTTTTTTTTGATTTTATGGACCTCAGTACAAACTATTTATTGCGTATTGAAATGGGTATAATTTTTAATTTAATTTAACTGGTATATTGCAATTTTTTTGCGACTTTGGGGCGAATTCTAATAAACATAGGAAATAAATAGGGAAATAGGGAAAAGAGGGAAATAAATAAACACGAAACTCTAGTTATTCTCGACATTTGAGAATTTTCCGAAACAATGATTGTGTTTTAAATACGGGCACACGAACCTCTGAGTTCTGAGTCCTGTCCAAAAATGTCCTTCTTGTTTTGTGTTGATGACAGCCAATCATTGCATCCTAAATAGTAAATTGCTGCAACGCGGCGCCTGGATGTCATGGTTCCAAAAATGAAGAATTTTAAATTTTTGTATCTGACAGGGTCTTTATTGCTGCAGCTATCCAAATTAAATTGTCTTCAACTTCAAATTTAATAATGCCCTTCTTGCTGTCCTGTCAGAAATCAGAAAAATCAGAATGTTAAAAAGCGGTAAGCTCCGTCATCCGTATTTTTAGAATTCTGTCATATTATTAAAATTTACATTTTACAAGTGAACAAGTGAACAAAACAAGTGAATATTTCAAAATTTTAGAAGTATTTTCATTCAATTTTTTTCAAGGAGGGTATTGACTCAAACAATTCATTTCACATGGGGAAATGGGGTTATTTTGCATCTTTAGGACGTTTTTTTTTGGAGATTACATTAAGGAACATTTTTTGAATGTTTTAAATACAATTTTTGATCATTGTTTGATCATCTTAGAAGCAGAAAAATGAAACATTTTATTTTGCAAAATTATTAAATCTAAAGATCGCATTCGAACGCAAACAAGGCCAGGGAAATAACATGGAAATAATGACTGCGGATCAGAAATGTTAAGCGAATAAGCGAATTGTAGTCTAGTTTCACTTCCATGCAGAAAAAATAGGACATTTACTTAGATTTTAAATTCTTTTCTGCTGAATTCAGGCATTAGAGTTTTTTTTGCCATTACAAATACGTCTCTGCTGTGATGACTAAGGTCGCCTTTCAACATTAGATTTCCAGCAAAATACCTAAAATTATACTGTCATGTGGGACTTTCTTAAATTTTCGGCGGATTTTTTCGCTCTAAAGACATATTGAACGACAACGACTCAATTTTTGCTCTACGATAAACGTATAGAACACCGCAGTAAACATTTTTGATACGTTGCGGAAGACAAATTGAACTGAATAATTTTTGTTGGCAAAACTTGACCACAAAATTGTTATAAATATTTGATTTAATGTTGAATTTTATTTTTTAATTTTTTTTTTACATTTTTTAAAATTTTTTTAAAATAATTTTTAATTTTTTAATTACATTTTTAAAATTCTAAGCTCTGTGAAATCTCTAATTGACTCAAACGAAAAGGTCGCTGCTAATCTATGATAAGAAGCTTTAATCATATACTAGTAAAATCAGTTTTTTTTTGTTCGTCAGTGTACATAATCAGTGTACACTTTATTAAACACTTTTTAAACACTAATAGTTTTAATCGATTTACCCAATGAGAGTTACCATGAGTTTTTTACCCAATTGCAATCAGCGTTTTTTTTGAACATTTTTAAATGTTTTAAATTTTTGGTCATCTTATTGTTACAGGGTGACCAATAAGTTCTGTCGATGGATAGCCTTAGCTGTTCGAAGCTATATCTCGAGATATAATTGGCAAATCAAAAATCTGTCAGCAACACGCTAAACAGCGTAAAATTGGCTATAGGAAACAACAAAACAATTCAAGAATAATCTAATTGTGTGCTGGTGCAATGTTCAAGAAAAATAAAAAAAATTTGTGCCCATCTTTGTCGTTGGTCGTTTGTCCTCAGTTTTCTTCAAGACGAGTGTTGTTTTAAATTTCCGCTTGTTCTACAACACTCCGAATCACCGATATTTGCTACCACCGTTTTTAGAAGGAACCGCGAAGGTCCAGAAAAATCATTTCTTGGAGTTTGTAACGATTTGGGTAAAAATTTGCCCTTTTGGACAATTTTTGCGAAAAAATGGCCATTTTTGGTTGAGAAATGCGTAAAAAATAACGGAACTCAAACTTGAATTTTTGTGGTATTCTGTTTACATAGGCCACGATACATGTTAAAAACATGCGCTGGGTCTCCCCGACGAACTCTGTCCTTGGAACCAGAGCAATTTTGAAGATGAAGCTGTGCAAGCAACCGATCCCCAACTTCAGAATCAAAGGAAATTAGCTTTCTAACTTTCCAGATTTCATTGTACACAATTTTGAATTTTTAGTATCTTGAAGAACAACGCTTTCTGCGTTCGCCAAGCCTATGTACAATGTCTGGAACCAGTTGTGAAGAAAGATCAGAGCAAAATTACGATTCCACAACAAACGACCCCAGGCATATTTTTTTTAGGTTTCTCGAAGCTTTCATCCGCTCTCAATTGGGTTATTTTTAAAATACTTGCTCTTTTCCTGTAGCCAATTTTACGCTCTTTAAAGTAGTGTCAACAAAATTCTAATTTGACATACACATCTCGAGATATGGCACGTTTTTGCACCGACAGAACTTATTGGTCACCCTGTAGATCTCATCTTAGATGCAGAAAAATTAAACATTTTATCTTGCAACTTTAAAACATACTTTAGGATGATATTTATTTATTTTAATTTTTTTTCATTCGCTGTCTTGTCTCCGTGTAATAATAAACAATTTTTTTTGCTCATCTATTTGTAACCCCACTATCGGTGTCCAAAGTATTAGTTATTATTTTCAATAAATTTTATAACTTATAATTTTTCTACAAAAATGATAATGGTGAATATAATTTTTTTGTCCTCATGAGTTTTTTTTTTCAAGTTTTTTTTCTAAATCAACGTATTTTTTAAAGAACTCAAATATTTCTACTAAAATGAGAATGTTTTTGAATTTTTGGTTATTGTAAGCTGAACCGAATCTGAACAAAAATCTAATTTGATTTTTCATTTTTTAAAAAAGTTTTTTAGTTTTAAAGACTAATTTCTATTGCATTACATGCAAATGGTGCACGGTTAAATTAATTTTTTTTGGCACCACGTGTCCATTCCAATCTTCTAACATTTTTATCTTCTAACAAGTGAAAGTTTAGTTAAAATCAAATTAGTTAAAAGCTGATTTCTACGAAAATGATGATCTTTTCCGTTTATCAGACTAGCCCTTACTGCCCCATAAAACGGTCCAATTTTTAAATTTTTGGTGTTGTAATTGTTACATGTTTAAAATGTTGCAATTTTTTTTACAATTTTTGGAACGTAATTTGCGTGTAAGTTCCACAGATTTCATTTTGATTTTTTATATTTTTCTTTTTCTTTTTTTTAAAGAAATATTCTAAACAGTCCAATTTTTGAGGGTCTGGTCAGAAAGCAGTGCTCTCCTGAAAGCAATACCAACATCAAAAGCAATGCCGTCCACCCTATATAGCTGATTGTGAGCATCTTATCGCCAGCAATAACTGCATCTTCAAAATGGCTTCTTCAACTTCAATTCATCATCAGCTTGTCAACCAATCGATCGACACAAAATTTGGGCAAATTCAGTTTGGATCGCGTCTTGGCAGCGGAGCCTTTGGAAGCGTCTACGCGAGTCGATTCAGAAACCAGAACATTGCGATGAAGATCGTCGAGTGCAGGAATGATAACGACTTGTTCCGTTACTTACGTGAGAAGATCTGTCTGGAACGTCTCAGATACGCTCGTCATAAGAACGTCGTTCGGGTCCTGGGCGCCACTACGTGCGGTGAACTTGGAATTTTCATGTTTGCACTCGCGCCGCAGGGATCTCTGGACGGATACTTGAAGAAACACGGACCTCTGGCGGTCGCCCACGCTTGGAAGCTCTTTGAGCAGATGCTCGAAGGCCTCGCCTACCTCCATGTGATGGGAATCTTTCATCGAGACGTCAAACCGGCGAACGTCCTCCTCGTGGATCCGCTCCACTGTCAGCTGACCGACTTTGGAATTGCGCACTGCGGCACCCCATTCCTGCACATGATTCCCGCCTTCAGCGCGCAGCAGAAATGCGGCTCGGACTCTTTCCTCCCGCCGGAGTTTTTCGACATTGGAAGCTACTTGGCCGACGCCGGCGATCTCTGGGCGGCGGTGATCACCTTCATCTACATGGTCACAAAACGCGCTCCTTGGCTAAAGGCATCGAAAGTGAACGACGCCGAATTCAAGCTTTTCGCTGAGAAGAACCTGCGACATTTGTTTCCGCGCTGGGCGCCTCTTCAAAGCGCAGGAAAACTCAGCGAGACGCT
Source organism: Steinernema feltiae (assembly GCA_007213375.1). Classification (NCBI taxonomy): domain Eukaryota; kingdom Metazoa; phylum Nematoda; class Chromadorea; order Rhabditida; family Steinernematidae; genus Steinernema; species Steinernema feltiae. The sequence continues at coordinate 7,228 of MQUG01000498.1, read as the reverse complement.
GGCGATGCTCGAGCCGGTCTATCGAAAGCGAAAGTATCCGACGAGGTACCTGCAGGCGTTGCAGAAGCTTGGAGTTGATCCAATTTAAATTGATTGAATTTTACTTTGTTCGTTAGATTGGAAACGAATTTGGAGACATGAAGTCGCAATTTTTGGATTGACGCAGCGAAGTATTGCTTGACCAATAAATTTGTGTGGAAAGGTCTCTTCGACATTTAAGGTTTTTAACCTTTATTCACCCTAAATCTTGGATTGCGGCGATTTTTATTACATTTTTTCGCCTTAGACAAATTGACTGAATTAGTATTAATTTTTGATAGGCTCGAATGTTTTCAAACCTTTTAAAATATTTGAATTTATTTATTGTTTAATATTTACATGTTAAAAACTTTAGCAGGTCTAATCTCTAAACTAATCGGTCTGCCAAATGTGAAAGTATCCGACAAAGTACCTGTAGGCGTTGATCCAATTTAAATTGATTTGAATTTTACTTTGTTCGTTTGATTGGAAACGAATTTGGAGACCTGTTTTCGGATTGATTCATCCTAATCTTCAAACTACGGAATTAACAGTGAAATTTTTTTATGTACTTTACATTTAGATTTTGATGTGAATATTTTTGACGGTCTTCACAAGTTCAAATCAATTGTATTTTAAACATGTATCTTAATGCTACTTTAAAAATTTTCTATGAATTTTCTAGCAGATTAAAAATAATTTTTGGATCGCTTTGGATTCATACTAATCTTGCAACTACGGAATTAACAGTGAAATTTTTAATGTAGAATAATTTTAATGTGAATATTTTTGACACTAATAAGGAGGTTAAAAAATAATTAATATTTAAAGAAATAAATTGAGTTAATTTTTTTTAAATATTTAAATTCACATTTAAGTTCAAGTTCATTAATGAACCCTGAACAGTTTTAATATGATATTCTGCAGCTTGATGTAGTTTAATAATGCATTCAGTGGAATTCTCCAATTACAATTTCAAATTTTTTTTTATTTATTCAATAATTTATTAATTTTTCACAAATTTTTTTAAATTTTAACAACAGATACATGCAGCAAAGTCAGCCCTTTATTTATTCAGCCACATAAACTTGGTTGTTTATTTTTGGTGTCGGACACCTGGTTACTGTATTCCACTGGTAATCCATGTTCTTATTAAAAGACGGCCATCGTCCAAACCTCTTTATCATTTTTTTAAACAAATTTTTGCCTTCACCTCTTTGGTCTCTGCAAGGGAGCAGCGGCGTTGCTAATTTTTTTTAAAAATTATTTTTTAAATTCACATTTCAAGTTCAAGTTTATTAATGAACAAGTGGAATTTTTTAATTATACTTCCAAATTTAATTAATTTAATTTAATTAATCAAATTAAAAACAAATTTAATTATAAATCATTTTGTAAATTTGAAAATAGCTACATTAAGCAGAGTCAGCTTCTTATTTATTAAAAAACACGATTTGGTTGTTCATTGTTGGTGTTTGGTATCCTGGTTACTGTAATCCACTGGTGACCTATTAAAATCTATTAAAAGACTAGGCCATCGTCAGATTATTTTTAATTAATTAATTTTATTTTTAATTTAATTAATTTATTAACCGCAATTAATTAAATTTAATTAATTAAATTTTAATAAAAAACGAATTAAAACATAATTTAAATTAAACGTGGAACATTTTAATATTTTTAATTCTTTATTACATTTAATTTAAAACATTTTAAACCGTGAACAGTTCTAATGACTCAATGATAAAAATAGTATTTCAAGCTACACGAGCTACATGAAGCAGAGCCAGCCTTTCATTTATTAAACCACATAAACACGTTTGTTTATTTTTGGTTTCCGGTCTCCTGGTACTGTATTCCACTGTTAATCCATGTTGCTATTAAAAGACTAGGCCATCGTATTTTTCATTGACCGTAGACCTATTTTTCATTATTTTACAAATAGACATTTTTGTCGTGCCCACCTTTTTTAATTAAACCACATTTACTTTACTCGACGCCGTCGAAGTTTTGCCTTAATATGTATTTTGTAAATTAAAAAATCGTGAAAGCCTATTTTAAATTTTTTTTACAAATAGACATTGATTATCTTTGTTTTTTTTGTCTTCGGGTCCTCCTCCAATTAAACCATTTACTCAGCTTGAGTATTTCCACGGGATGGTCGTGCCACCTGGTACGACGTTCGGTCGTCATAACCAAACATTTTTTCATAAAGAGAGATTACAAAATAATTTCAGTTGCGCATTTTAATGTTAAATTAAATTAAATTAAAATTAAATTATTAAATTAAATTAAATTTTAAGCACTTTAAGCATAAACAGTTCTTATGTATTTGTAATTTGTAAATTTAAAAAATAGATTTTAGAAGCTGCATTACTTACATAGAGGAGATTCAGCTCTATATTTATTTTACCACAGGCCTTGATTGTTTATTTTTGGCATGCGACTGTTCCTTTCTGCAGTCCATCGTGAAAACCTATTTTCATTTTTTACAAATAGAAATTTTTGCCTTTTCCTCTTCCTCACGGTCTCTGCAAGAGAGCAGCGGCGTTGCTAATTTGTTTGCGTTAAAAACACTCCGCATTAGATGAGTAGATCGATTTTCTTCTTCGTCTCTATTGCATTTCGTTGTTCCGTCGCGCTGCCGGCGGCGTCGCGCCGCCACAACGCGTTTTTTAGAGGTCTCCGATGGCACATTGTACATGGACAGAAGGGTAGACGCTATTGTGTGATCTGTGACCCATCTTGAAGAGGCTATTTGCTCGCTGATTTTAGGCGTTTTTTGACGAAAATCAGAAAGATTGGTTCATCAAAAATAGTTTATTTTTTGCTGAGATGTAAAGTAGCCAATTTTCAGAATATTGAACTTTTCGAGCATTCGGCTATGAGAATCGAAAAAGCATATTTAAAGCTAGCCAAGCAAATTACAATTCGAATTAATTTTCGGAGGAAACAAAGATATTCATTGGCTGTTACTTAATTTGAAGAGGCTATTTGCTCTCTGATTTTGGGACTAAGATCAAGAATGGATTATTTATAACACTTTAATTTTTGTCAAATTTTCATACAGCCCTTTTTTAAATGAAATTTGCTGTATATTGAGCATTCCGCTACGAGAATTGAATGTTTAAAGCTAGCCAAGCAACTCCAATTAATTTTTGCTGAAAACAAAGATAATCATTGGCTGATGATGAGGCTGATGATAACTTGATGAGGCCATTTGCTCGCTCATTTTTTGACGTTTTGGGGGATCAAGAATGGATTAATTCATCAGAAAAACTTTAATTTTTGTCGAGGTCTCATACCGCCATTTTTCTATGGAATTTTCTTAATATCGAGCATTCGGCAATTTCATGTCTATGTCAATTGTAAAGGCATATTTACAGCTAGCCAAGCAAATTAGAATTCCAATTAATTTTGGCTGAAAAACAAAAATAATCATTGGCGATTTGCGCAGTCGCAATAATTGTCTGTTTTTGTCGTCTTCAACGAATTGATTCATCACAGCGGCTAACGAACAAAACAAGTTGCCCAAGTCAACAAAAAAAGAAGAATCACAATTTTTTTGTCCATGTGACAATAGGTCATATCTCCTAGCACTTTTTAACCGATAGGAGCTCTGAAGGAGCTCTCTTTGCCATTTTTCCACAATTAAGGACAACAGGACTCAATCAATTTTGTATCATTTTTAAGTATCCACTGTTGATTAGTTCAAAATTACACTAGTTAGAATAAGTATGAAGATATCCAATTTTTGAACGTTTAAATAATTTAGCAAACAGTCTTTTTATTTTTTCGTTTTTTAAATTGTTTATTAAAATTATTTTAAATTTTTTGATGCTTTGGTTCTTTTGCGGACAAAAGTCGATCAAAAAATGGATTGGTTCATCAGGATCACGTTTTATGTGATTTTGTGCTTTATGCGGCTAAGATCAATGTAAAAGCGTATTTAAGAAAATTAGCAGTGGAGGGAATTACAATTCAAACTTTCAGTGAAAATAACAGATAATCATTGGTGATTTACGCAGCGGCTATTGCTGCTGTGAGATAATTTTCTGTTTTATCTTCAACGAATTGATTCAACGAATCAACGAACGAAACGAAACGAACAGCGGCTAACGAACAAAAGTTGCCCAAGTCGTCAAAAAAAGAAGAATCACAATTTTTTTGTTCGTTCGACACTTGGTCAAAATTACACTAGTTAGAATAAATACGAAGATGTCCAAATTTGAACGTTTAAATTACTAACCAAACAAAGTCTTTTTTATTGTTATTTTTTAATTTTTTAAATAATAATTTTTAAATTTTAATTATTTTAAGATTTATTTTTACAGTTTTGATCTTCAGTTGATTCCACTTTTATGGACAAAATTTCGATCAGAAAAATTGATTGGTTCATCAGGATTACTTTAATGTGATTTTGTGATTGCGAGCATTCGGCTACGATCAATGTAAACGTATATTTAATTCCAACTCTCGGTGAAAATAATAAATAATCATAGGCAATTCACGCAGCCATGAGATAATTATTTTTAACTTCAACAAAATGATTCAAATGATTCAACACTAAAAAGAAAAACAATTTGTTAAAAAAATTAATGACAACTATGGTATCATTTTTACGAATTCACTGATGTTCAGTTCAAAATTACAATAACCAAGCTAAGAACAAAAGTATCCAATTTTTGATCATTAGGACAATGTTACCCAAACAATGTCGTTTTGATTTTTTGATGTCGTGCAGTTGCAAATAACGTTTTTTTAAATTTTTGTACATTCCACACTTGGACATATCTGCTGGCACTTTTTAAACGATAAGAGATGTCTAAATTGAAATTTAACAAAAATGTATTTTTGCATAGTTTTTCCACATTTAAATTAGTATTAATTAAACAAACAAGGTCTTTTCATGTTTTAAATTTAATTTATTATTTTATTAAGATTTCTTTTTAATGTGCTGCAGTTGCAAACAAAGTTTTTGCTTTGCTCCTTGGTTGCTTACAACTTCATGGACAAAAATTCGACTTAACTACCGATTTAACGAATTAACTGAAATTTTAATGTGCAATTATTGTATTGGGAATATTTTTGGTGGTCTTAAACGGGTTCCGATTCGATGCAAAAATTCTATCAGAAAAATTGATTGGTTCATCAGGATCACTTTAATGGATCGCTTTGTTATTGAGAGCATTTGGCTGCGATCAATCAATGATCAATGTAAAAGCATATTTAAGCAAATTAGTGAAGCAAATTACAATTCCAACGTTTGGTGAAATTAACAGATAATCATTGGCAATTTACGCAGCGGCGATTGCTGCTGTGAGATAATTGTTTGTTTTTCAATTTTCAACGAAATGATTGATCACAGCGGGTAACTAACAAAAACATTTTGTTAAAAGTCATCAAAAAAGAAGAATCATAATTTTTGCCATTTCTTTTGCTTTTGATACTCTCTAACCGATGAGCTGAACTTGAACGAAATGAAAGTTCAAAATTTCATTTTTGCCACTACAATGATGTTCTTTTCTTCTTTGTTTTTGCCATTCTCCCACAATTAATGCCAACATGACTGTGTTATCATCCGGCTTTTAGCGCAATCACAGTTGTTTGGTTATAAATTACAATAGCTACGCTATGAACAAAGATATCCAATTTTTGAAAATTTTAATTAGAACCAAACGAAGTCGTCGTTACATTTTTGGATTTCATTCACATTTTATGAACAAAATTTGATCAGAAACACTTTCATTTTTGTGGCTTAGACTTACCTCACATTTCACTTAGCATTCGGCTGCGTTTATAACTAAATGAGCATACTTAATGCTAGCCAAGCAAATTATTATCGGGGGCAAACACAGATAAACAAGGTAAAAGTATGCGCGACAGCGATTGCTCCTGTATTGTAATTGTCGGTTTTTGTTAATTACATTCAAATGACAATAGCTAGGCTAAGAACGAAGATATCCAATTTTTGACAATATTATCAAAATATTAACCAAACAAAGTTGTTGTGATTGATTTTCTTAATGTGATGCAACAATGTTATTTCCGTTTTTGCTCGTCCTCGTCTAAGTTTGATCAGAAACGTTATAATTTTTGTTCGTATGCCGTTCTTCTATGAGATCTACCTCACGTTGTAATCGGCGATTGCTCATGTGTTGTATATGTCGGGTTTTTGTTATCAACAACTTGACTCATCACAGCGGATGTCGAACAAAAACATTTTGCTCTAGTAAATAGAAAAGAATTAATTTAAATTTTTGGAGAGCTATCGAGCATAACATTGTATTGACTTTTTTCGAATTCTCAACTATGATATAAAACATTTTTTTTTAATTTTACTAATTTTATCCAGTTATGTTAAATCTTGACATTTGAATAGAAATAGAGGTCCTGAATTTCGCAATTAATTAAAAACAAATTTTTGTTTACGGGTACGGCAGATTGGCCATTACAGTCTATAAATTGTTATTTTTAAAATTTTATTTTTTTAAATATTAAACAAAATTAAAAACAGTAATTTTTGGATCTCGAGGGTTACCTAGCTGGTGGATCCTATGAAATGATTTTTTAAAATTTTAATTTTTTTGCTTGCTTTTTTGCTCGTTTAAATTTAGACTTTTATGGATAAAGTTTGGTCAGAAACATTTTAATTTTTGTTTGTGCCGTTTCTCTTTGAGATTTACCTCACGTTGTATTTAATAGCACTCGGCGATTGCTCCTGTGTTGTAATTGTCGGGTTTTTGTTATCAACAACTTGATTCATCACAGCGGATAACGAACAGATTTGCTCTAGTCATCAAATCAAGAAAAAATAAATATTTTTGCTTCTTTGCTGGTTCCAATCGTGAACAATCAAATCTTGGCAGTTAGTTGCTTATCTGTTGGTACTCTCTAACCGATAAGAGCTGAACGTGCCAAAATGAAATTCACAAGAATCATTGTATTTTTGTCCAGGGTCTTCTCACATTCAATGACAGACGACAGGATTGTGGTATCATTAGGCTTTTAGCTCATTTACTATTGTTTTTTTTGTTCAAGATTAAAATTTTTAGAATAGAAAAGAAATAGAAACAAATCCGACCACAGGCGCGTTCGAACGGAAAGTTATGTTTGATAACAATAGTAATCAACTTTTGCTTTTGATGAAAAACTTGTGCTTAATGAATTTAAAAGAGAAAAAAAATACATTTTTTTGGGAATAATTAGA
>MQUG01000497.1:0-124869 GCA_007213375.1 Steinernema feltiae | reverse complement strand
CGCCGGATGCCGAGCCGGTGATGCCGGCCAGCAGGGTCACGGTGATGGCTTCGTTGACCAGCGGGTTGGGAATGTTGCGCAGCGCATCGGCCAATACCAGAAAGCCTGGCAGCGACGCGATCACCGCGCCGAAACCGTATTCCGACGCCGTGTTCATCGCCGCCAGCAGGGCACCATTGACCGCGCTCTTGCTGCCCTCTGCCAGGCGTGTGCGGATGGCGCCGAAGGCGCTGACCAGCACCAGCAGGATGCCCAGCAGCAGGGCGGCCTCGACCGCCCAGATGGCCGTCAGCTTGGCGATCTCGGTCTGTACCGGGGCGCTCATGCCGGGCAGGCTCAGGCTGTGGGTCTTGCCGTACCACGCCGGGATCCAGTGGGTGAACAGCAGGTTCATCACCCCCACCAGCAGCAGTGGCGACAACGCCAGCAGCGGGTGCGGCAGGGTCAGGTCGGCGGCGGTTTCGGGCTCGTTGCGCAAGTCGCTGCCGTAGCCTTCACCGGCGCGCTGCGCCTTGTTGCGCTGGCGCTGCAGGTACAGCATGCCGGTGCAGAACACGAACAGCGTACCGATCACGCCAAGCCATGGCGCGGCCCAGGCGGTGGTGTTGAAGAAGGTGCTGGGGATGATGTTCTGGATCTGCGGGGTGCCCGGCAGGGCGTCCATGGTGAACGAGAACGCACCCAGGGCAATGGTGGCTGGTATCAGACGTTTGGGGATATCGCTCTGGCGAAACATCTCGGCGGCGAACGGGTACACCGCGAACACCACCACGAACAGCGACACGCCGCCATAGGTGAGCAGCGCGCACACCAGCACGATCACCAGCATGGCCTGGCGTGTGCCCAGCAGGCGAATGGCGGCAGCCACGATCGAGCGCGAGAAACCCGAGAGCTCGATCAGCTTGCCGAACACGGCGCCGAGCAGAAATACCGGGAAATAGAGCTTGATGAACCCGACCATCTTTTCCATGAACACCCCGGTGAAGGCGGGCGCGACGGCGGAAGGGTCGGTAAGCAGCACCGCGCCGAGGGCGGCGATGGGGGCAAAAAGAATCACGCTGTAGCCACGGTAGGCCGCCAGCATCAGCAGCGCCAGGGCTGCCAGGGCAATGATCACACTCATCGAGTGTCTCCTTGGGTGCATCTTGTTTTTGTTGGGATGCAGCCCTTAGCGAAGACCGTGCCATGTTAATAAGCTATTGATTTATAAAATAAATATTAATTCCAGTAGAATTTATCGAATGATTGTCTCTGGTTTGAGACTGGCTGTGCCGTGCGTGCGCTTGCAGCGCAGGAGGATCTGCACACGGGTCTGCCTGACACACCGTTCACTCTGGTTATACGACCGCTTCGCGCCCGTTCGCCGGCAAGGCCGGCTCCTACGCCTCTGGCCGGCAGGCCGTAGGAGCGGGCCTTGACCCGCGATCTGGTGCGCAGCGCCAGCAAAACCTGCACATGCGGTCCGCCTGATACATCGCGCAGTCAGGGTTTACGACCGCTTCGCGCTCGTTCGCCGGCAACGCCGGCTCCTACGCCTCTGGCCGGCAGGCCGTAGGAGCGGGCCTTGCCCCGCGATCTGGTGCGCAGCGCCAGCAAAACCTGCGCACGGGTCTGCCTGACACACCGTGCACTCTGGTTCTACGACCGCTTCGCGCCCGTTCGCCGGCAAGGCCGGCTCCTACGCCTCTGGCCGGCAGGCCGTAGGAGCGGGCCTTGCCCCGCGATCTGGTGCGCAGCGCCAGTAAAACCTGCACATGCGGTCTGCCTGACACACCGTGCACTCTGGTTTTACGACCGCTTCGCGCCCGTTCGCCGGCAAGGCCGGCTCCTACGCCTCTGGCCGCCAGGCCGTAGGAGCGGGCCTTGCCCCGCGATCTGGTGCGCAGCGCCAGTAAAACCTGCACATGCGGTCTGCCTGACACCCCGTGCACTCTGGTTTTACGACCGCTTCGCGCCCGTTCGCCGGCAAGGCCGGCTCCTACGCTCGGCCGGCAGGCCGTAGGAGCGGGCCTTGCCCGCGATCTGGTGCGCAGCGCCAGTAAAACCTGCACATGCGGTCGCCTGATACATCGCGCAGTCAGGGTTTACGACCGCTTCGCGCTCGTTCGCCGGCAACGCCGGCTCCTACGCCTCTGGCCGGCAGGCCGTAGGAGCGGGCCTTGCCCGCGATCTGGTGCGCAGCGCCAGCAAAACCTGCATATACGGACTGCCTGACACACCGCGCAAACAGGTCTATGACCGCGTTGTGCCGATTCATCAGCAAGGCCGTCTCCAGGTTGAGATGCCAGTCTCTCTATTGAGACTTTATCCCCAGAGCCGCCAGCTTCTTGTACAGCGTCGAACGCCCCAACCCCAGCTCACGCGCGGCCTGCGGCACATTTCCGGCGCAGCGGGCAAGGGCGTTTTCCAGCAACTGGCGCTCGAATGCTTCGCACGCCTGCCTGTAGTCGGTTATGGGGTCGGTGTCGACTGTAAGGGGCGTCAACGGGCCCAATGCCGATTGCACCTGGGCCGCAGTCAGTTGCTGCTGGTCGGCCATCAGCGTGGCCCGCTCCAACACGTTGCGCAACTCGCGAATGTTGCCCGGCCAGGCATGTCGGGCCAGCAGCGCCTGGGCCGGTGCCTGCAGCTCATGGCGGCTGCCCAGCTCCTCCAGAATCGCCTCGCTCAACGCCGGCAGGTCATCGAGCCGGGCACGCAATGGCGGCACCTCGATCGGCAGCACGTTCAGGCGGTAATACAGGTCGGCGCGAAACTCCCCGCGGGCCATCGCTGCCGAAAGGTCGCGCGAAGTGGCAGCAATCACCCGCACATCGCTCTGCAGCATCTGGTTGGAACCCACCGGCTCGTATTCCTTTTCCTGCAGCACGCGCAGCAGTTTGCTCTGCAGCGCCAGCGGCATGTCGCCGATCTCATCGAGAAACAGCGTGCCGCCTTCGGCCACCTGCAGCTTGCCCGGCCGGCCCTTGCGGTCGGCGCCAGTGAACGCACCCGGCGCGGTGCCGAAGAATTCGGCCTCCAGCAGATCGTGCGGGATGGCGGCGCTGTTGATGCTGACAAACGGCTTGTGGGCGCGGGGCGAGGCGGCGTGGATGGCATGGGCGAGCAACTCCTTGCCCGTGCCGGTCTCACCCAGCAGCAGCACCGGCGAATCGCTGCTGGCCCCACGCCGCGCGCGGCGTTTGACCTCAAGGCTTGCGGCGCTGGTACCGATGAACTGCGCAAAGCTGTACTTGGCCTGGCGCGCACGCAGCAGCGAGCGGGTCGAGGCCAGTTCCTGCTGCATGCTGGCATAGCGCTTGAGCAGCGGCGAAAGGCTGTGCAACTCATCGAACAGGGCAAAGCCGATGGCGCCCATCACCGCGCCCTCGGCATCGTGGATCGGCAGGCGCATCACCACCAGCGGCTCCTTGGGCGTGTCGAGCATGTCCAGCAGAATCGGCCGGCCCTGGGTGATCACGTCGCGCATCTGGCTGCCGGGGATCACGCTTTCACACGGCTGACCAATCGCGGCACTGGCGTCCTCCAGGCCAAAGCGCCGTGCGTAGCGCTGGTTCATCCACACGATTCGTGCATCGCGATCGACGATGATCGTGCCCTCGCTGGATTGCTCGATGATCTCGAACAGCGAGCGGATCGCCAGTTGGCGCACGCGCTGGTAGTCCTTGAGGCTGTCACTGTCTTGCATGGGCCGCTCCGCCGTAATGAGGCTGCGATTATGCCCGTGGATCGAACGCCTCGCGCAATGCGTCGCCGATGAACACCAGCAGCGAAAGGATCAACGCCAGGGCGAAGAATGCGGTAAACCCCAGCCATGGCGCCTGCAGGTTCTGTTTGCCCTGGTTCACCAGCTCGCCCAGGGAGGCGCTGCCGGCAGGCATGCCGAAACCGAGAAAATCCAGTGCAGTGAGGGTCGAGATGGCCCCGGTGAGAATGAACGGAAGGTAGGTGAGGGTGGCGTTCATCGCATTGGGCAGAATGTGCCGCACGATCACCAGCCGGTCGGGCAGGCCCAGCGCCCTGGCGGCCTGCACGTATTCCAGGTTGCGCCCGCGCAGGAACTCCGCGCGCACCACGTCCACCAGTGCCAGCCATGAAAACAGCGCCATGATTCCCAGCAGCCACCAGAAGCCGGGTTCCACAAAACCACTGAGAATGATCAGCAGGTACAGCACCGGCAGCCCCGACCACACTTCCAGCAGGCGCTGGCCGATCAGGTCCACCCAGCCGCCGTGGTAGCCCTGCAGGGCGCCGGCGGCCACGCCGATCACGGTGCTGATGGCGGTCAGCAGCAGGGCGAACAGTATCGACACACGGGTGCCGTACAGCACCCGCGCCAGCACGTCGCGTGCCTGGTCGTCGGTGCCCAGCCAGTTGGTGGCGGTGGGTGGGCTGGGGGTGGGTACCTGCAGGTCGTAGTTGGGGTGTCGGCGCTGAAGGGGATCGGGGCAAACAGCATCCAGCCACCCTGGCCCTCGATCAGCTGGCGCACGTACTGGCTGCGGTAGTCGGGCTGGAACGGCAACTGGCCGCCGAACTGCTGTTCGGTGTAGCGCTTGAAGGCGGGGAAGTACAGGCTGCCCTGGTAGCCCAGCAGCAGCGGCTTGTCGTTGGCCACCAGCTCCGCCCCCAGGCTGAGCAGCAACAGCAGCCCGAACGCCCACAGCGAGAACCAGCCGCGGCGATTGCGCCGAAAATTCGCCAGCCGGCGCCTGGACAACGGCGACAGGCGCCGCATCAGTGCTGCCTCGTGGCAAAGTCGATACGCGGGTCGACCAGGGTGTAGCACAGGTCGCCCAGCAGGCGGATCAACAGGCCGAACAGGGTGAAGATGAACAGCGAACCGAACACCACCGGGTAATCCCGCGACACCGCCGCCTCGTAGCTCATGCGGCCCAGGCCGTCGAGCGAGAAGATCACCTCGATCAGCAGCGAGCCTGCGAAGAACACCGTGATCAGCGCCTGGGGAATGCCGCCACCACCAGCAGCATCGCGTTGCGAAACACATGCCCGTACAGCACCCGACGCTCGCTCAGGCCCTTGGCCCGCGCGGTGACCACGTACTGGCGGGTGATCTCGTTGAGGAAGGCGTTCTTGGTCAGCAGGGTGAGGGTGGCGAAACCGCCGATCACCAGCGAGCCCACCGGCAGCACCAGGTGCCAGAAATAGTCGGCCAGCTTGCCGGCCAGGCTCAGCTCGGCAAAGTTTTCCGACACCAGCCCGCGCACCGGAAACCAGTTGAGCGAGGTCCCACCGGCAAACAGCACGATCAGCAACAGTGCGAACAGAAACGCTGGCAGCGCGTAGCCGATCACGATCAGCGCACTGCTCCAGGCATCGAAAGCGCTGCCGTGGCGTATGGCCTTGCGAATGCCCAGCGGGATCGACACCAGGTAGGTGATCAGGGTGGCCCATAGGCCCAGTGAGAGGGTGACCGGCAACTTGTCCAGGATCAGGTCGGTGACCTTGGCACCGCGAAAGAAGCTGCTGCCGAAATCCAGCTGGGCGTAGCGAGTGAGCATCAGCCACAGCCGCTCGTGGGCCGGCTTGTCGAAGCCGTACTGGCGTCTGATGGTCTCCAGCAGTTTGGGGTCCAGCCCGCGGCTGGCCCGCGAGTCGCTGTGCAGCGTGTCGCTGCCGGCCCCCGGCGCACCGCCGCCGATACCCTGCAGGCGCGCCACGGCCTGTTCTACCGGGCCACCCGGTGCCGCCTGGATGATCACGAAGTTCACCAGCACAATGATCAGCAGGGTGGGCAGTATCAGCAGCAGCCGGCGCAGGATGTACGCAGTCATGGCGCAGCCTCCAGGCGCTCGGCCATCTGCGCCGTGGTCAGCGGGGTGGGGCTGACCTCCCACCAGGTGTCCAGCGCCGGGTCATTGCTGGCTTGCACCCTGGGGATGCCGAAGCGGTTCCACCACACCGTGGAGGCGCCGGGCGGGTAGTAATTGGGGATCCAGTAGTAGTTCCATTGCAGCACCCGGTCCAGCGCATGGGCATGGCGCAGCATGTCGGCCGGGCTCGCGGCCTTGACCAGGCCGTCGATCAGGCTGTCCACCGCCGGGTCCTGCAGGGCCATGTAGTTGTTCGAGCCAGGGTCGGTAGCCGCCGCCGAGCCGAAGTAGCTGTAAAGCTCCAGCCCGGCGAGGGCGACACCGGGTAGCCGGTGACGATCATGTCGTAGTCACGGGCCATCAGCCGGTTGACGTACTGGGCCGCGTCGATGCGGCGTATGTCCAGGGTGATGCCGATCTGCGCCAGGTTGCGTTTCCACGGCAGCAGCAGGCGCTCCAGGCCCGACTGGCCATTGAGGAAGGTAAAGCTCAGCGGCTCGCCCCGGGCATTGACCAGTTGATCGCCCTGCGGGCGCCAGCCGGCCTGCTGCAGCAGAGCGAGGGCTTGCAGCTGCTTGTCACGGATCAGCCCCGAGCCGTCGGTGCGCGGCGCCTCGAACACCCGGTCGAATACCTCGGCCGGCACCTGGGCACGCAGGGGGTCGAGCAGGGCGAGCTCTGCGCGGTCGGGCAGGGCGCGGGCGGCCAGCGCACTGTTGGCGAAAAAGCTCTGCTGGCGGATGTACAGGTTGCGCATCATCTGCCGGTTGCTCCATTCGAAATCCCACAGCAGGCCCAGTGCCTGGCGCACGCGCCGGTCCTGGAACACCGGGCGCTGCAGGTTGAACACATAGCCCTGGGCATTCTGCGGCGCCCCTCGGGCCAGGTGCGCACGTTGCAGGCGCCCGTCGTCCAGGGCCGGGCCGTTGTAGCCGATCGAATAGCCGGTGGCGGAGAACTCGCGGTTGTAATCGTAACCGCCACCGCGCAGCACCTGGCGTGCCACGTCGGTGTCGCCGAAATACTCGATCTTCAGCTGGTCGAAGTTGTAGCGCCCACGATTGACCGGCAGGTCCCGTGCCCACCAGTCGCGGTTGCGCTCGAAGGTGATGCTGCGCCCGTTGTCGACCCGTGCGATGCGGTACGGGCCGCTACCCACCAGCGCCTGGAAGCCGCCGCCGTTGGTGAATGCATCCTGGTCGAGCGCGTGTTCGGGCAAGACCGGCAGCGACGCCAGGTCCAGGGCCAGGGTACGGTTCTGATTGTTCTTGAAGTCGAAGCGTACCTGCAGGGGCGTCTCGACCACCACAGCAGCCACGTCGGCAAACTGCGTGCGGTACTTGAGATTGCCTTCACGCAGCAGCAGTTGGTAGGTGAAGCGCACATCCTCGGCACGCACTGGCCGGCCATCGGCAAAACGCGCACGCGGATCGATGTAGAAGCGCAGCCACAGCCCATCGGCACTGCGCTCGAGCTTTTGCGCGATCAGGCCGTACACGGTATAGGGCTCGTCCAGTGAACGAATGGCCAGCGGTGCATACAGCCAGCCGTCAACCTCGCTGACCCCGGTGCCCTTGTCGATGTAGGGCAGCACATGGTCGAAGCCGCCGATTTCCAGCGCCGAGCGACGCAGGCTTCCACCTTTCGGGCTTGCGGGTTGACGTAGTCGAAATGGCTGAACGAGGCGCGGTAGCGGGGGGCTTCACCATAGACGGTGAGGGCGTGGCTGGGGCGGCGATCAGGGTTTGCCAGGGAGGCAGCAGAAACAGCAGCGGGGCAAGGACGAACAGCACAATGCGGGTCAAGCCCGCTCTCACAGGAGCGGGCCGACCCTCGACACGGCCGGCAGATGCGGCCAAGGCCGATCAGTCCTGGCGGCTGGTCACTTCCAGCAGGTGATAGCCGAACTGGGTCTTCACCGGGCCTTGAACAGTGTTCACCGGTGCGCTGAACACCACGGTGTCGAACTCCTTGACCATCTGGCCGGGGCCGAACGAGCCCAGGTCACCGCCCTGGCGGCTGGAGGGGCAGGTGGAGTTGGCCTTGGCGATTTCGGCGAAGTCGGCGCCGGCTTCGATCTGTGCCTTGAGTTCGTTGCACTTGTCTTCGCTGGCGACAAGGATGTGACGGGCGGTGGCTTTTGCCATGGAGAATGCTCCTGGTGAGTAAAGGTGCAGCCTAGCGCAATCGGCGCGCGATTTCCTCCCCCTGTGCGCACATGCTTTGGCCGGGCCCTGGTATTTGTGTCAGTTGTGCGCCTCGTACATTTTGCCTTTGAATCATTTCCAGCCCATTCCCCCGTTCATACCTTTCGGGCTTCCTGGATTGGAGAAAACTTCATGACGAACAACTTGACTGCCCCCGGACCCATCGGGCTTGCAAACGACATCGACCTGTTCAATGCCATAGTGGGAGAAACGCCGGCATTCGGAGGATTTGCAGCCGGCACCCAGGCCCTGCGGCGTATCTACATTCCAGGTTACATCACCCCGGTATACACCGAAGGCGCCCAGGTTGGCGTGAACAAGGGGTCGTCAATTCGGTGCTCGGAATGCAGGCATACGTGCAGCCGTATCAGAACATGCTGGCGGGGGATCTGATCGAGGTGTTCTATGGCACCAGCAAGATCGCGGCGGTAAGGTCAATGTCAGCGAGGGGACGTCGGCAAGAACATCAAAACCACCATCCCGGCCAAAAATGTGCTGGAGGGCGTGCACGACCTCTACTATGTGGTCACGCGTGCAGGCTCCACCAACAAGGAGTCCTCGCTGGTGCTCAAGGTGCTGGTACGCCTCAAGTTCCCCGGCGGAAACGACCCTCAACCCGATTACCCCGGGCACTACAACCTGCTGCCACCGTTTCTGACCAGCCCTCCATCGGTGGCGTGGTGGGTGAAGAAGACATCAAGGACCTCCTTGATGGCGAGCTGTATGGCGTGGAAGTCACCGTACCGAAGTACACAAACATGCGCCAGTACGACACCATTCGCCTGAGCTGGGGCGGCTCGATCGTCGAGTACATCGTGCAACCTGACGAGGTGGCAACGACCTCGTCATCGAGGTGGATGCCGAGCTCATCTACGAGGCCGGCGACAGCGAAAAGCTGGTGCTTGTGTACTGGATCTGGGACGAAGTGTTCAATGCCGCAAGCGACTGGTCATTGCGCGGTTACATCGAGGTATCGATCGACCCCAACAAACTGTTGCCGCCCATCATCGTCAACCCAGACCCGCAAGCCGTGGAGGGCGACCCGATCGATGTGGCGCTGGTGGCGCAAGATGGCCTGGAAGTACAAGTGGCGGCGCTGTCGGTGTTCGGCTTCAAGGCAAAGGATGAGATTACCCTGTACTGGGTAGGCACCACGGCGCAAGGCCAGATCATTGCCCTGAATTACCCGCAAAAGTTGATCAGCCCCCGGATATTGGTATTCAAGATTCCTTATGCCCACGTGCAGATGCTGGCGCGGGGTTTTGGCAGGACCTGGTTCACCAGAAAGCCTGATAAAAGCGACGTAGTACAGACCTCCCGGCGGGTGGGCACAAGCTTTATCGGCGCTGCCGTCAAGTTGCCAAGCCCGCAAGTGACCGAAGCGGTCGACGGCGTGCTGGAGGCCACACTGGCAACGGCGACCGTGGTGGTACCGGCAGCGGCCCAGCTGGAGAAGGACGACTTCATCGAGATCACCTGGCGAGGCACCGGTTCCGATGGCAGCATGTTGCTCTACAAGGACACCAAAACGGTCACCAGCGCCAGCGCAGGAAAAGACATCTCGTTTGCCGTGAACGGGCCGCAGAACATTGAGCCGCTCAGCGGCGGTTCGCTCGAAGTCAGCTACACCGTAAGCCGGCAGGGCTGGGGCGCCCTCTGGAATCACAGGCTCTCACGCTGCAAGTGGGCGTGGCGCAGTTGGAACTGCCGGCACCCAGTTGCCCGCAGGCACAAGACGGTGAACTGGATCCTGATGTCCCGCCAGCGTCGATGTGATCATCGAGCCGTACACCGGAATGAAACTCAACCAGACCATCAGGGTGGTGTGGTCCGACGCGGGCGGTACCTTCTTCGACGATCTGATGACGGTGACCAAGAACAATCTTGACAAGAAAGTGATGTTCACCTTCGAGCACGCCGAGTGGAGCAACTACCTGACAGTGGCAGCCGATGTGTACTACCAGGTCTACGAAGCCGGCCAGCCGACTCGCGTGTCTGCCATGCTTTCGTTGCGTCGCAAAGAGCGCCAGTTACTGCTGCCCGACCCGGTGGTGGAGGGCGCGGTCAATGGCACGCTGCGCCCTGTGGGCGATGCAGTGGTCACGATCCCAGCCGAGGCCCAGCTCAAACATGGCGATGAAGTGGAACTGCTCTGGGATGGCGATGCCCCCAAGGCTCGACGAAGGTCACCAAGCAAATCCTGGCAGATCAAAACGATAAACTTCAGATGCCCCTATCGAAGCAAGGTTCGTGCTGGCCAACATCGATGCCAATGTACGGGTCAAGTACGTGGTGTACCGCTTCGATGGCCGCGAGCAGACGTCCGGCACCGTCACGCTGCGGGTACAGCGTGCGGCGCTGCCGCTGCCGATATTCGTGCAGGCGACCGCCAACAACCAGCTGAACCCGGACGATGTGCGCAATGGTGCAACGTATCGGATCGACACCGTGGCCAGATTGCTGCGCGGTGACAGGGTGACCGTACGGGTGTACAGCGAGCTGCCGGCAGGCAACTTCAACCGTACGATCGTGGTAACGGCGGGCGACGAGGGCAAGGCCCTCGACGTGTCGGTACCCTATGCCACGATCAACGCCAGCAATCGCACCACGATCAAGCTCGAGTACACGCTGCAGCGTAGCAGCGGCGGCCCGGAGGAACGTTCGCCGTCCAACAGCTATTTCGTCAACCGTGTGATAGGCAGCGGCAACCTGCGTATTTTCGGCGCCCGCTACGGCGCGAGCACCTACCGCGCCTCCAGTTCCTCGCGAGTTCTGAGCGCATTCAATGCGCAAAGCCTGCAGCCGATCCTCGCCGAATGGCGTTACCTGGACGAGACCACCTGGACCGCAGGCACTACCTGGATGGACAAGCAGCCCTGGAAGGCGCTGCGCGTACGCACGCAAACCGATGAAGTGCAGCTCAACCCGGCCAACATCATCGGCAACGGAATCGACGCCTCGGTCAATGGCAGTGCAGCGTTTGTCGCCCTGCGCAACGAACGCTCAGGGGGAGATCGCGATATCGTCGGCTGGGGCAGTATTGCCTACGGGGCAGTTATTCCGCAGACATTGGTGGGCCGCGACGACATCGCTGAAGTCAGTTGCACGCGCAGCGCGTATGCCGCACGCACGACCGATGGCACTGTGGTGTGCTGGGGCCAGGCGGGCGAGGGCGGTACCATGCCTAAAGGTGAAACCGGAAACTTCGTCGAAGTGCGCAGCAATGCCAGGGCGTTTGTCGGACGCAAAGCCGACGGTCGCCTCATTGGCTGGGGTGTGGGGCCCGAGGGTGCGACCATTCCGCCGCAGATCCTCATCCAGACGGATTTCACCGCTGTCTACGGTGCCGGCAGCGCTTTTGCAGCGCAGCGTGCCGACGGTTCGCTGGTAGCCTGGGGCAGTGCCGCCAACGGCGGCAACTTGCCCAAGATATCGCCGACCTCAAGGACATCTACTACGTCAAGGGCAACTTTGCCGCCTTTGCCGCACGGCGCACCAACAATAGTGTCGTTGCCTGGGGCAATGCCGGATATGGCGGCACGTTACCGGCTGCAATCGCCGATCACACCGATATCGTCACCCTGGAGGGGGCCACGGCCCAGGCATTCAGCGCCTTGCGTGCCACCGGCCAGGTGGTGGCCTGGGGGGCTGCCAGCCATGGCGGCTCGGTGCCGCAAGGAATTGCAGGTCTGACTGACATCGTGGAGGTCACCAGCACCTGGCATGCCTTCTGTGCCCGGCGCAGGAACGGTGCGGTGGTGGCCTGGGGCAACGCGAACAACGGCGGCAACATGCCACAGGCTGTGGCCGACCTGCGCAATGTCATTCAGGTCACCGGCAGCGCATGGGCGTTCGCCGCCCTGTGCAGCGACGGCACCGTGGCGGTCTGGGGGCGTCCTGAAGCCGGCGGCGATATCAGCCGGGTGTCCGACCAACTGAAGCATGTGCGTGCGGTGTACGCCAACTCCAACGGCTTCACCGCATTGACGTCAGACGGGCGCGTGGTGACGTGGGGCCAACCGCAGGGCGGTGGCGACAGTTCGGTGGTGCAGGCGGCGCTGCGCAACAAGGTGACCACCGGCCACCGGGTAGATGTCAATGCCGAGGCCGACGGCGAATGGGCTGGCGCGCCACGCGCCTGAGGCTTTTGAGCGATATGACCCTGCAATCGGCGCTACCTGGCGCCGGTTGCCCACCTGCGGGAGTTTGATGACATGACCGACTACACCGTGCCAAAGATGAACGATGTCAGCGAAGGGGCACTCGACCTCGGTACAGTGGGTGAATTCACCCGTGCAGAGGTACAAAGAAGTGCCAGCTGGTACAAGAAAGTGCTGAAGCTGTTTGTGCTTGACGAGCAGAACAAGGTGCTCTACGACGAGGTAAGGCCCACCCCGAACAACGACCGACTGGCGGTGTGGGAAAATATTGCGAAAAGCATATTGCTTGGCCGTGAGGGCCAACAACTGCGCGTGTATTACGAGGTCGACGGGGTGAAGTCGCAGGTACTGACATTCACCATCAAGGCGAACTTCGCTGCGCCTCTGACAGTCGACCTCAGCGGCCGCAACTACATCGTGTTCCGCACCGCCGCCGAGGTGCCCAGCCCACCGCCAGAAGTGCCTGACTACGCACAGTTCACCCGCACCAACGCACAGGCCGTCAACTACGAAAGCAGCGACATCAACGTTGCCCGTGTCGACAGCAGCGGCAAGGTCAGCCTACTGGGCAATGCAGAGGATCCGCCGGTCACCATTACCGCACTGGACGCTGCCGGTGCCTCGATCGGCAGCTACACACTGACGGTCCGAGGGGTCAGGGGGTTGTACCTGTTGAGCTACGACCACGAGCTGCAGGCCCCAGGCGCCGCACTAGCCGCCACCAGCTATGGCCTGGACGTGCCGACAGCCGACGACTTCAGTCGCTTCAGCGCTGTGTACGCGGCGGCAAAAGACGACCTCGCGGGCTATCTGAAGGCGCAGAACCTGGGCCTGCCGGACATGACGGAAAAAGGCTTTCTAGGTGTTGTTACTGATACGAGCGGCTCGCCCACCTACCTGGACCTCGCAACGCTGCAGGTGAGCAGTGCCAGCCCAAGCCAGAAAGGCTACGCGGTGGGCATCAGCCAGCCGACTGACTCCATGGCAGGAGCAACCGTTGATGGACGCAATCAGACGTACCTATGCGGCACTGTTGTTATGCGTTTGCGCGAGCATGTTCAATGCGCATGCAGACACTACCCAACCTTCGGACCCCACCCTTCGCCTGCCCGAAGTGGCAGCCTTGCAAGGCGGCGAGCTGGACCCTGACAAGGTACCGGCCACGGGGCTGAACATCACCGTCCAGGGGGTTGGTAACGATAACGCGGTAGTACTGGCGTTCCAGACCACCTTGACGATCTACCTTGCCGATGCGCAAGGCCAGGCGATCACCACGATCAGTTGGCCGATCTCGGCGCGCAATGCCGGCAAACCTGTCACCTTGCCGATCGAAAAGCGCTATGTCGAGGCCAATGTCGGCAAGACCCTGCAGGTCTACTACACCGCGCAGGCGCCGCGCTCGGCGCCGCGCAGATCGGGTGTGGTCACCCTGCTGATCAAGGAAGGCTTCACTGCTGCACAGGCACTCAACCTGGCCAGCCGACGCTATGTCGTGTTCTTCGACGAGCAAAACCTGGCCAGGACGCCACCGACCATCCCCGACTATGCCCGCTACACCCGTGCACAGCCAGGGGCCACCGCCTATCGCGTGGACAACACGGGCATTGCCAGGGTCGATCCCGATGGACAGGTCTCGGTATGGGGCAATGGCGACATCACCGTCACTGCGCAGAACGCGGCAGGGGCCAGTTCCAGCTACGTGCTCAGTGTGCGCGGCGTGCGTGAGCTGCGCCTGCTCAGCTCGGCGTATCGATCCACCTGGGCACAGGCGCAGGCCAAGGCCCGCGACGAGGGCTACACCCTGCCGAGCGACGAGGATTTCGAGGCGCTGGCACGGCTCTACCCATCGCCGGCCAACAGCCTCGCCGAGGCACTGAACCTGGCTCCGTACCGGGTGTGGGGCAAAGGGTTGGGCGCACAGACGGCCGTGTACCTGGACCTCTACGACAACCTGGTCAGTTCCGAAGTCACGACAGAGTATGAGCTGGGCTACCCGGCCGGCATTCGTTGAACAGTGGCGGCGCGCCATGGGAGGCGACCTGTATGAACGTTGCGAGCAAACTGATTTGTGGCATCGCACTGTGCGTTTTGCTGGGCAGCGCCCATGCCGTCGGGAGCCCGCAGGTAGCGATGCAGTTGAATGCGCGCTACAGCAGCACACCGGCACAGTGCGTAGGACGTGCGCCGGCGTTTGCCTGCAGCGGCGTGTTGCTGCGCGCAGTGCCAGCCAGCGATGTCGAAACGTTCTGGGAGAAAGACGATGCCGCGCAACTGATTTTTCTGCGCAAGGACCGCGCCCTCGACGGGCTGGCAGCACCTTCGGGGTTCGTGCTGTTCGACCGGCTGACAGCCGTGGGCCTGGGCAAGCCGTATCAGGCCGGCAGCAGTGCCGGTGGCGTGGTGGTCAGTACCTGGAATGCCCAGGTGCCCGCGCAATTGCCCATCCAGGCCATCTTCTACGACGTCACCCGGGCCGGGGCCCTGGCGGCAGCCCAACGCAGCCAGCGCGCCTACTTCGACGCCACGGCCCAATGGTTGCCGGTGGTGCGCCTGCACCTGGGCGATGGCGATGGCCTGGTGTTCGGTTTCAGCCAGCAGGATCAGCTGGACAATGGCTACAGGGTCGCCCAGCGCCTCAACCAGCGTTACGCCGACACCCGGCCTGCCTGTATCAGCGGACGCACCGGGTTCGATTGCAATGGGGTGCTGTTGCGCTCGACAGGCACGGGTAACTTCAAGGCCTGGAATCCGGGCCCCGTGCGCTTAAGAACGGCGGCGTGTCCTTCAGCTACCTGCGCAGTGACATGGCCATCAAGGTGGTGGTGTGGCCGCAAGGCTATCTGATTCGCGAAACCGCCGCCCCTGTAGTACACACCTTGCCTGCCGCATGCCTGTACGTCGCCGACGGCGCCACGCACGATGCGGTGTCAACCAACACCTGCACCTTTCGTGGCTGGTGCGACGAAAAACAACCGCCCGTGAACAGCGTCGCCACCTGGTCCGCCTCCACTGCTGGCAATCGGTACAGAAGCTGTGCGTTCCGCGCCGACGCCACGGCCTTGCAACTGATGGTCGATATTCGCCAGAAAGTCCCGGGGCTAACCGGTTGGAATGAAATCATGGTCCCTACCTGGCCGCAGGACGTTGCAGCGCAATTGCCGATCGAAGCGTTCTTTTTCAGCGCCACTGCGTTTTACTTGGGGCAGGTGGGGGGTACCAACGGCCTGGCCGGGGGGCAGTCGTTCCAGCAGGACTACTTCAAGGAGACCAGCCGCTGGCTACCGCTGGTCAAACTGGACGTGCAGGCCGCCAATCGGCAGCCCTTCACCTATGACCCCGCTGTGCAGCAGCTCAAGTG
Source organism: Steinernema feltiae (assembly GCA_007213375.1). NCBI lineage: Eukaryota > Metazoa > Nematoda > Chromadorea > Rhabditida > Steinernematidae > Steinernema > Steinernema feltiae. The sequence continues at coordinate 109,310 of MQUG01000497.1, read as the reverse complement.
AGGTGCACACACATGGGCATCTTGAGACTGTGCGGTGTGCTGGCGCTGTGCGCCTGCCTTGCGCCGGTGCACGCGCAGGAAGGCACCCGCACGGCGCAGTGGCTCAATGCACGCTTCACCAACACGCCGGAACAGTGCGTGGGCAGAAGTCCTGCCTTCGCCTGCAGCGGCGTACTGGTGCGCAGCGTACCGCAGAGTGCGAACGCAGATTTCTGGACGCTCAAGGACGTTGCCGGCAGCGACCTGCGCTTTGTCTTCCTGCGCAACGACCGCAGCATGGCGGGCCTGGCGCTCGGGTGCGGCTACCTGCTGTTCGATGGTCTGAGCGCAGCAGCGCTTGGCAAGGCTTTTCAGGCTGTGCAAGACCCGGTATCGCCCGGGGCGGTCCTGGTGTCTGGCTGGCAGGCACAGGCGCCGGCGCAGCTTGCCATCCAGGCACTGTTCCATGACAGCGCGCAGGCCGGGGGCCTGCGCTGCGCTCAGCGCAATCAGTTGGCCTATTACCAGGCCACCGGCCTCTGGCTGCCAATCCTGCGGATTGCGCCTGGCGATCCGCAGGCACAGGTGTTCGGCTTCGCGCAGCAAGAGCAGCTCTACAATGGCAGGCGCGTGGCCGAGCGCCTTGAGCGCCGCTATCGGGATGCATTGGGCGGATGCCGCGATGGGCAGGCAGCCGCCTACTGTCGCGGAGTGCTGATCCGCGCAGTGAATGGCGCCTCCGGTTTTCACGCATGGAACCCCAGCAGCAACTCCGTGACACGCAACGGCGTGTCGTTCTCCTACATACGTAGCGATGTCGGTACGCAGCGCCTGGCCGGTACCGAAGGGCTCATCTACCGCGAGCTTGCAGCACCCGCACGCCATACACTGGTAATGCGCTGTGCCTACCCGGCCAATGCCAGTAGCAGTGCCATCCCCAACAGCTGCCGGGCCAGCTGCGCCTCGCAGAACATCAACAGTGTCAGCGCCTGGCGCAGCCGCTATGGCGCCAACCCCTTCAGCAGTTGCGCCTTCGACCCCAGTGCTGCGGCCTTCGAGTTGAGTATCGAAGTGCGTGCCCATGGCGGCGCCTGGAACGAAATCATCATCGCGTCCTGGCCGCAGAACATCGGCCCGCAACTGGCACTCGAGGCTGCATTCCTTATCCGTGGCAGTGGCGGGCTGAGCGGTGCCCGGTACATCCAGCGCGATTACTACCAACAGGCCGGCAAGGTCATTCCTGTGCTACGGGTCGATCTGACGGCGGCCAACGGCCAGGTGTTCACCTTCGACCCCCTGGACCAGAACCTGTGACAACGCAAGGCATAGGGCATGGAGGTAACCAGGGGGCTTCACTGCGACCGACAAGCGCGGCAGCACGGTGAGCTACGAAGTGAAGGTGAGCAATCGTACCTGAAACCCTCTGCTGGCACTGCCTTCTCGGGGCGGGCGGGCGAGTACGAACCAGGCTATCCAAGCTGATATCCACTGATCGCAGCCACGCTGCCAAGGAGTCGACGATGAGGAACCTGATGCGTTCACTGTGCCTGGGCTGCACCTTGTGCCTTGTACAGGGTGCAGCGTACGCCCTTGGGGGTGCACAAACCGCCGCGCTGCTGAATGCGCGCTACGCCAGTACCGCGTCCCAGTGCGTGGGGCGCGCACCTGCCTTTGCCTGCAGCGGCATCGTGCTGCGCACGCTGATGCCCAACCAGGCCGAGAAGTTCTGGGTGCCTGACGCCGCCGAAGGCACCGACATGCGCTTCATCTTTGTGCGCAAAGACCATGTGCCGACGACATTGGGCTCGGGCGCGGGGTTCTTGCTGTTTGATCGCTTTACGGCGCTGGCCCACGGCAAGCCGTACCAGGCCACCCAGCCAGCGGCCAACCTGGGCGAGGTGGTGGTGAACGGCTGGAATGCGCAGGCGCCGGGGCAACTCGCGATCCAGGGCGTGTTCTATGACCCCGGGCAAGCCGGCAGTCTGTTGCGCGCCCAGAGCAGCCAACGCGATTACTTCCAGGCCACCGGTACATGGCTGCCGCTACTGCGCTTGCAGCTTGGCGAACCGCAGGGGCAGGTCTTCGGCTTCAGTCAGCAAGACCAACTGGACAATGGCTACCGGGTGGCGGCACGGCTCAACACACGCTACCTCGACACCGGCAATGGCGACGACACCTGCCGGGGCAATCGGGGCGCCTTCTACTGCCGTGGTGTACTGCTGCGCACGACCGATGTCGGCAGCTTCCGTGCGTGGGATCCGAGCCCCGGTTCGGTACGCGGCAATGGCGTGTCCTTCAGTTATTTTCGCGCCGACAGCAAGGTGCTGCGTACCTACAAGCCGCAGGGGCTGGTGATACGCGAAGAAGCGGCGCCAGCGACCATACCCTTGTCTCTACGGTGCGTGTTCCCCTTCGATGGTGGCACTAGCGGGCGGGCCGATATGTGCAACTTCCGGCCTTCCTGCGCCTCAGTGGGGGTCGATTCGGCAGCGGCATGGTTGGCGCGCTACCGTGGCAGCCCGTACACAAGTTGTTGGTTCTCCCCGACGGCGCAAGAATTTCGGGTGGCCAACGAGATCCGCCAACAGCTCACCGAATTTCATGGCTGGAATGAATTGATGGTCGCGGCCTGGCCCGCCGGTGCGCCGCTTGGATTGCCGCTTGAGGCGCTGCTCTACAGCACGGTCTCTTACGTGACGGGCAATGGCCTGGCAGGTGGCAAGCGGTTCCAGACCGACTACTTCGCCGATACGGGCCGTACCTTGCCGTTGCTTCAGTTGCGCCCGATGCCCACAGATGGACGCCTGTTCATCTACGACCCGAACGATCAGGCCCTTCGGTAATCGACGCGACAGCGGCCAACCCACTGCCCCTGGTCAAGCTGGGCCGGCAGGACCAGAACGTCTGACCTGCCTGCCCCTTAACATTCTGCCTATGTGAGGGGGCCGAAGCGCCCTCGTCGGGGCGGCAGGTGTCTACCCGCGTTGGCTAATGGCCGCTTCGCTCAACAAGGCTTCTGTGGCCCCCCAGCCCAGGCAGCCATCGGTGATCGATACACCGTAGCGCAGGGGGGCCTTGCCCAGTGCCTGGCAACCCTCGAACAAATGGCTTTCGAGCATCATGCCGATGATCGAGCGGTCACCCTGCAAGCGTTGCTGCAGCACCTGATTGAACACTTGAGGTTGGCGCAGTGGGTCCTTGCCGCTGTTGGCATGGCTGCAGTCCACCATCAGGCGTGGGCGGATGCCGGCCTTGTGCAGGCCCTGGCGTGCCTGCTCCAGGCTGGCGGCATCGTAGTTGGGGCCCTGGTGGCCGCCGCGCAGCACCAGGTGGGTATCAGGATTGCCAAGGGTCTCGACGATCGCCGGATGCCCCTGGGCATCCAGCCCGAAGTGGCGGTGGGCATGCGCGGCACTGCGGATGGCGTCGCAGGCGATACCCACGCCGCCGTCGGTGCCATTCTTGAATCCGACCGGCAGCCCCAGGCCGCTGACCATCTCGCGGTGAATCTGCGATTCGGTGGTGCGTGCCCCGATGGCCGCCCAGCTCAGCAGGTCATCGAAGTAGCCTGCTGCCATCGGCTGCAGCAGTTCGGTGGCCACCGGCAGGCCCCGTTCGAGCATGCCCAGCATCAACTGGCGAGACAGCGCAAGGCCACCCTGCATGTCATCGCTGCCATCCAGGTGCGGGTCGTATGCCAGGCCTTTCCAGCCCACCGTGGTGCGAGGCTTTTCGACATAGGCACGCATCACCAGCAACAACTGGTCATCGACCTGGCGGGAGAGGGCGGCCAGACGTTCGGCGTATTCGAGGGCAGCGTGGGGGTCGTGCAGCGAGCAGGGGCCGACAATCACCAGCAGGCGATCATCCTCGCCGTCGAGAATCGCCTTCACCGCCTGGCGATGGCGCTCGACCTGGCCGCCAAGGGCGCTGGACAAGGGCAGTTGCTGCTTGAGCTGAAACGGGCTGGGCAGGCGCAGGTTGAGGCTACTGTTGGCTGCGACAGCCTGGGGTTGGGACAGGTTCAGGGCTTGGGTGGACGCTTGCATGGTCGGGTTTCCTTGGGCGGAAGGCGGGTTCGGTCCCGCGCCTTCGGCCCTAGCGAGATGTTCGATTTCGTGTCGGTGTTTGCGTGCCACCTGTACTGGCCCGGTCGGAGGCGGCTGGCTGGCCCGAACGGCAGTGGCTAAATCGCCAGGCAAGGCTTTGGTAACGGTAATAGGTGCTGTGGTTCATGCTGCAATCCTCATCGATGTCGGTGGTGTACGGCGCCCAAAACAAAACCCCCGGTGGGCAGGGCCGACCGGGGGTTGAGTATTCTCGTGTTCGGCGGCCCTGGGAGTGGGCGCCGGTGTGGGTATCAGCGGCGCCTGTGGCTAAACCAATACCCAAAATAAAAGCCGCTGGCAGACAGTGCCGCGCACGCAGGCACAGCCGCCAGGTGCGATACGCGACCTGTGTGCAGTGCTTGAGTGAGGGAAATAGACGACATGCTGTGCTCCAGTTGATTGCCCGAGCTTACTTCAGGCGCGCAACTGGATGCAACTGGCAAATGGCGTTAGGCTTGCGTCCGATTGCTGGCACCGGAGCGTTGTCAGCGCACGCCGCACAGACGTGCATACCACCACATGGAGTCTCCCGATGCATGTGAACGACTACACATCGGCCATTACCCCCCGCACCACCGGTGCAAGCCCCCTCCCTACCAGCCTTGGCATCAACCATGGCAACAGCAGCAGCGCCAGGGCCCTGAATGCCTACGCCGGCCAGGACACCAGCAGTGTCTCCAACCTGGCCCGTCAACTGGCCGCAAGTGCCACCCGTGCCAGCGAGCGCGATACCGGCCTGAGCCATTCGGCACTCGGTGCGTTGGCCAGGTCGCTGCTCGACCAGATTACCGGCGCTGCGTATTCGGCCAACAAGGCCGCCCACGACAAGGAAGTACCGGCCACCGATGACCCCGAGCTGCTGGCCCGGGCCGAACAGGCCACTGCGTTCGTGAACGCGACGCTGACAGTGGGCAGCAAGACCGTTGAAAACCCGTTCGCCGGCCTGTCGCGCGAGCAGCTGGCGCTGATCACCTACGATGACAGCGGCACCTTCACGGTCAACGAACGGCGCGCCGCGTTCGAGGAGACCACCCGCCAGGAGCAGGCGTGGCGTCGCGAGGTCAGCGACAAGGCACAGCAGGAATACAACACCACCGGCCGCATGACGGACTTCTTCAAGCAAGTGCAGGCCCACTACAACAGCCTGCCGGCAATCGAGAAGGCTCAGTATCCGGCCGACTATGCGGCGCAGGTGCAACAGCACATCGATGCCGACATCAACTACAAGGCGCAGAACGCCAAGGACATGATCGTTCCCATGACCCTGGCCGAAACCCTGTTGACGATGGGGCCGGTGGGCAGCGGCAAGACCCTCGCGCTGCCCGGCGCCGGCTGATCAGCGCCGCAGATAGGCGGTAAAGTCGATATCGCCGGCACTGAGAATCGCCTGCACCCGATTGTGCACGTTGAGCTTGCGCAGAATCGCCGAGACATGGGCCTTGACCGTGGTCTCGGCGATATCCAGGTTGTAGGCGATCTGCTTGTTCGACTCCCCCTTGGTCATGCGCTCGAGCACCAGCAACTGCTTGCGGGTGAGCGCCTGCAGCAGCTCCGGGGCAAAGCCTGCATGCTCGCTCTGGTTGCGCCGGCCGGTGCTTTTTTGCGTGCGGATGATGTCGGGCGGCAGGTACACGTTGCCGTTGAGGATCTGCTCGATGGCATCGGTCATCTGCGAGCGCGGCGACGACTTGGTGATGAACCCCACCGCGCCATAGGTGATTGCCTGCAGCACCACCTGTTTGTCCTGCTCGGCCGAGACGATCACCACCGGGATCGTCGGCGCCTCGTTGCGCAGGTTGATCAGCCCGCCAAGGCCATGCATGCCGGGCATGTTCAGGTCCAGCAGGATCAGGTCCAGGTCGTCATGCTGGCCGGTCAGGCTCAGGGCGCTGTCCAGGTCGGCGGTTTCCATGACCTCGCTGCCAGGGAAGCCGTCAGTGATGACGTTGTGGATCGCTTCGCGAAACAGCGGGTGGTCGTCGGCGATCAGAATCTTGTACATGGCTTTGCACCTTATTGTTGTGGTTGACCGCTAGGCAGACAGTAGTCAGGGGAACGCTTCGGGTGTCGCGGGGTGTACCGGCAGCCCGGCATTCTCCCAGGCATCCAGGCCATCACGGTACCAGTACAGCCGCGTGTAGCCCAGTGCATCGGCGCGCTTGACCGCATTCCAGCTCAGCCAGCAATCGGAGCGACAGTAGAAGACGACGGCGCGCTGCTTGTCGCCATGGCTCAGGCGTTGCAGGTGGCGGCTGAAATAGCGGGCCCAGGCGTCGTCCAGCTGGCCATCGCCGGTGTTGGCCAGCCAGTGGCTGTGGGGGAGGTTGGCATGCGGCTCGCTGTCGATGAACCGGCCATGCAGCCAGGGGCGCTTGTACACGTCGATCAGCAACGGCGGGGGCTGCTGTTGCAGCAGAGCCTGCAGCTGCGCGGTATCGAGGGTCTGCGCCGGCGGCGCCTTATCGGGGGTAGGGCTGCGGTACAGGTGGCGCGGTAGCCGTCGGCAGTGAACAGCGCCGTGTCGGCGCTGGCGGGCACCGCCAGGGTCAGGCAGGCAGAAGCGAACAAGGCACGCAGCAGCATGGTCGGCAGTCTCGTTTTTGTTATGCCTGGTATTACAGGCCAGTACTGGCGCTTTGTGAATGCGACCATCGACAGCGCGGGCAGTACCAAAGTAGTAGCGGCCGTGCTCGCCAGCGGCTCTAGCATGGGGTATAGCCACTACAGGAGTACTGCGCGATGGGCATCTTGCTGGTCGACGACCACCCGATGATCCGCCTGGGCCTGGCCCACTTTCTGGGCGAAGGGCTCAATGGCCTGCCAGTTCGCGAGGCCGGCAGCGGCGAGGAGGCCCTGCAGCAGGTGCAGGAGGAACTGCCCGGCCTGGTGATCATGGACTTCGACCTGCCCGGCATCAGCGGCCTGGAAACCACCCGGCGCCTGCGTCAGCGCCTGCCGCAACTGCGCGTGCTGTTTTTCAGCGAACACACCGAGCTGGGCCTGGTTCGCCAGGCACTGGACGCGGGGGCCTGCGGGTTTCTGTCCAAGGCGGCAGCGCCGGCGGTGGTGCTTGAAGCCGTGCGCCGGGTACTGGCGGGGCATGCCTACATCGAGCAACCGCTGGCCACCCAGCTGGCCTGTCAGCCGCACCCGGGGCAGGGTGGCGGCAATGCTCGCCTGCAGGGGCTGACCCAGCGCGAGATCGAAATCTTCCTGATGCTGGCCAAGGGCACGCCGACCCGGTTGATAGCCCAGCAGCTGTGCATCAGCGCCAAGACCGTCTCCAACTACCTGACCTTGCTCAAGAGCAAGCTGCAGGTCAGCTCCCATGCCGAACTGGTGCACCTGGCAATCGAAGCCGGCCTGCTGCGTATAGCGGCGTAGGCTGTGTACGCAGGCACCTAGTCCCAGGTGCTCGGGCAACCCTGGCAGCCTTCCATGTTGCTGTCCTGGAAGTTGGCGTAGTGCTGGCGAGTGCCACGCAGGTCGGCTTTCTCCAGGTTGCTTTCACCGAACTTGGCTTCCTGCAGGTTGGCATCGGCCAGGTTCGCACCCACAAGGTCGGCCCTGCTCAGCCAGGTCATTTCCAGGTCGGCGGCTTGCAGGTTGGTATTGTGCAGCTTGGCGCCGGACAGGCGGGCAAACTCCAGGTAGGCGGCGCTGAGGTTGGCACCATTGAAGTTGGCGCCCTGGGCGTACATGCCCCAGGCCTGGACCGCGATCAGCGTGGCATCGGTGAAGTTGGCCACGCGCAGGTTGGTTTGCTGCAGGCTGGCACGGGTGAGGTTGGCGCCTTGCAGGTTGGCTTTCTCCAGGTTGGCCAGGTCGAGCTTGGCGTGACGCAGGTTGGCGCCACGCAGGTCGGCACCGGCCAGGTTCATCTTGCGCATGTCCTGGTTGTTCAGGTCGGCGTTCTGCAGGTTGGCGCCGGGGCACTGGCTTTCAGGCTGGATGATGCAGCCGTTGATCTTCAGCGGCTGTGGTTCCAGTTCGTCGTCGGCAGCAAAAGCCGGGGACAGGGCGACGGCGAGCACTAGGGGCAGATACTTCATGGGAATCTCCTTGGCAGTTTGAAAGCAGACGCGGGTCAAGCCCGCTCCCACAGGTTTGGTGATCCCTTGTGGTGGCGAACTTGACCCGCGAAAACGCTCAGATCAACGCTTGGCGGTCTTGGTATCCCAGGCCGGGATCTTGAACACCCAGAACGATCCACCCTGTGCCACCGGCTTGGTCAGCTCGGCCATGTCGCCACCCCACAGCGGTACTGCACCGCCGTAGCCGACGGTCACGCCGATGTACTGCTCGCCATCCTGTTCCCAGGTGATCGGTGGCGAAACGATGCCGCTGCCGGTCTGGAATTTCCACAGCTCTTCGCCGGTCTTGGCGTTGAAGGCCTTGAAGTATCCGTCACCGGTACCGGTGAACACCAGGTTGCCCTTGGTGGCCAGCACGCCGGCCCACAGCGGCAGGCGCTCGTTGTGCTCCCACACCACCTTGCCGGTGGTCGGGTCCATCGCACGCAGCGAACCTACGTGGTCCTCGTACATGCGCTTGATGCGGAAGCCCATGCCCAGGTAGGCCGACCCTTTCTTGTAGTTGACCTCTTCGGTCCAGTATTCCTCTTTCCAGTGGTTGGCCGGTACGTAGAACAGGCCGGTGTCCTGGCTGTAGGCCATCGGGTTCCAGTTCTTGCCGCCCAGGAACGGTGGCGAGACTTCCACCGGCTTGCCCTTGGTTTCGCCTGGCAATGGCTTGGCCGGGCGCTGGCCTTCGTTTTCGACCGGGCGACCGGTCTTGAGATCGATGTGGCTGGCCCAGGTGATGTTGTCCACGAACGGGAAGGCGTTTTTCAGCTTGCCGTTGGTGCGGTCCACCACATAGAAGAAGCCGTTGCGGTCAGCGTGCGCGGTGGCCTTGTACTGCTTGCCGTCCTTGTCCTTGTAGTCGAACAGCACCAGTTCGTTGTTGCCCGAGAAGTCCCAGGCATCGTTCGGGGTGTGCTGGTAGAACCACTTGACCTCACCGGTGGTCGGGTCGACGCCGACCTGGCCCGAGGTGTACAGGCTGTCGAAGTCGTGCGGGTTGCCGTCCTTGGAGGTACGTGCCCAGGTGTTCCACGGGCCAGGGTTGCCGGCGCCGACGATGATGGTGTTGGTTTCGGGGTCGAAGCTTGCGCTTTGCCATGGGGCGCCGCCACCGTGGCTCCAGGATTCGACCTTGCCGGTCTCGGTGGTCGGGTCGTCCGGCCAGGACGGGGCCTTGACGTCGCCGGTAGGGGTGCTGTCCTTGCCGTTCAGGCGGCCCATGTGGCCTTCGACGAACGGACGCATCCACACTTCTTCACCGGTTTCCGGGTCGCGGGCATACAGCTGGCCGACCACGCCGAATTCGTCACCGGAGCTGCCGTGAATCAGCAGCACCTTGCCGCTCTTCTGATCCTTGATCAGGGTCGGGGCGCCGGTCATGGTGTAGCCGGCGCTGTGATCGCCGAATTTCTTGTTCCATACCACCTTGCCGGTGTCTTTGTTCAGCGCGATCACGCGGGCATCGAGGGTGCCGAAGTAGATCTTGTCGCCGAAGATGGCAGCGCCACGGTTGACCACGTCACAGCACGGACGAATGTTGTCCGGCAGGCGATGGTTGTAGGTCCACAGACGCTTGCCGGTCTTGGCATCCAGGGCGAACACCCGCGAATAGGAGCCGGTGACGTAGATCACGCCGTCGTTGATGATCGCCTGGGATTCCTGGCCGCGTTGCTTTTCGTCACCGAAGGAGTATGACCAGGCCGGGGTCAGCTTGAACACGTTCTTGTCGTTGACCATGGCCAGCGGGCTCCAGCGCTGGGCATTGGTGCCCATGCCGTACTGCAGCACGTTCTGGGTGTTGAGGTGGTCGTTGGCGATGTCTTCCCAGGTCACCGGCTTGGCGTTGGCCGCCGGTGCCAGGGCCAGGCTCGAGACCAGCAGGACGGCCTGCACAGCCATGGACAGTGGGGAAAGCGCGGCGGGTAACGATCTTATTGTCATAGTGGGTGTTCCCAATGGAGGTTTTGTGCCTGCCTAGACTGGATCGTCGCCGCCTGCGCAGATACGGAAAAACTCCCGCCCTGAGCGGGAAAATGTCCCAGTCGGCGCATGATTTGGCACTGCCCCACAAGCCCTACTACCAAGGGAGTAGCACGCGACCACCAAAGCAGCATGGGGGCGCTGGAGTGCGCTTTCTAAGATGCCCGGCAGCACCCCGGTATCGCGAGGTGCCTGCGTGCAAACCGTACAGACAAAGCAGTCGAGGGCAGAACAATGACAACAGTGAAAAACGCCTGGATGAGCGCCGTGCTGATGGCCGGCCTGATGAGTACCGGGGCGGTGTTCGCCCATGGCAACGTGACCCCGTCGGCGGTCAACACCGGCACCCTGGAAAAACTCGGTGACGAGTGGCGTGAAACCAACCCCTACCGCAACGGCCCCAACCATGACGAGGCAGTGTCCATCGGCGCCTCGGCCTACAACCAGAACTGCGCGGCCTGCCACGGCCTGGAAGCCAAGTCCGGCGGCATCGCCCCCGACCTGCGCCTGCTGGACGAGGGCGAGGCGGGCGATGAATGGTTCGTGGAGCGGGTACGCAACGGCGCGGTGCGTGACGGGCGCGTGTACATGCCCAAGATGGCCGACTACCTGAGCCAGGAAGCGTTGTGGGCGGTGCGTACCTACCTTGACAGCGTGCACATCGAGGAATAGGCCATGCGCCGGGTACCGTTGCTGTTGGCCGCGTTGCTGCTGGCCGGCCCGGCCTGTGCAATACAGCCGGGTGCCGATCCGGTGCCGTCGGTGATGTGGGAGTTCTATCGCAAACAGTGGCTCCAGGATGAGCCCTACGTCTTTGATGAGCGCGTGCGGGTGATTGCCCCGCCATTCGCCGAGGACGCCCGACAGGTGCCGTTGCAGGTCGATGCCCGGGCGTTGCCGGGCAAGGTGCAGCGCATACTCGTGTGGGCCGAACTCAACCCGATACCGCGGGTCGTCGATTTCCATCCCGGCCCGCAGGTTCTGCCGTGGCTGGCTGTGCGCATACGCATCGAGCAGGCCACCCCGCTGCGTGCGGCCGTGTTGACCGATGACGGTACCTGGCACATCGGTTCGGGCCTGATCGATGCCGCCGGCGGTGGCTGCACGGCGCCCAGCGTGGTACGCAGCCAGCCCGGCTGGGAAGAGCGTCTGGGCCAGGTACTGGGTGCACGCTACCCGCGCGAAGCCTTCAGCCGCGTGCGCCTGGACGTGTCGCACCCGATGGATAACGGCCTGACTGGCGGCATCCCCGAATTCTTCATCGAACACGCCGAGCTGTTCGATGCCAAGGGCCAGTCGCTGGCCACCCTCGAACTGTTTCCTGCCGTGAGCGAGAACCCCAGCCTGGGCTTCGACCTGCTCAACCAGGGGGCTACCCGCCTGGTGCTGCGTGACAACAACGGCAACCAGTTCGACGCTGCCATCGAGTGAGGACCGTGATGCGAGTACTGTTGCTGTTGCTGGCGTGTGTCAGCCTGCCGAGCCTGGCCGACCTGGACTATCGCCTGGCGCCGCGCCAGATCGCGGCCGGCACCTATGTGCTGGAGGGCAGCACCGAGCACTTCTCCCGTACCAACGGCGGCAACATCGTCAACACCGGTTTCATCGTCACCGAGGCTGGCGTGGTGGTGATCGACAGCGGTCCGTCGCTGCGCTATGGGCAGGCCTTGCGCAAAGCCATCGAAAGCGTCACCGACCAGCCGGTGGTGCAGGTGCTGCTGACCCATCACCACCCCGATCATGCGCTGGGCAGCCAGGCCTTTGCCGGTGTGTCTGTCGGTGCACTGCCTGGCACCACGCAGTTGCTGGAGGAGCAGGGTGATGGCCTGGCCGAGAACATGTACCGCATGGTGGGTGACTGGATGCGTGGCACCCAGGTACGCCTGCCCGACCAGCCGGTGGCGGCGGGTGAGCGTGCGTTCGGTTCGCACCGGCTGCGGCTGCTGGCCTTGACCGGTCATAGCGGTGCCGACCTGGCGGTGTTCGACGAGAAGACCGGAGTGTTGTTTGCCGGCGATCTGTTGTTCTACCAGCGTGCGCTGACCACGCCCAACACCCCTGGCCTGGCGGTGTGGCTACAGGATCTGCAGCGGCTCGAGGCGCTGCCGTGGAAGGTGCTGGTACCGGGGCACGGCCCGCTGGCCACGGACCGTGCGCCGTTTGCGCAGATGGTTGATTACCTGGGGTGGCTGGACAAGGTGATGCGTGAGAGTGCGGCGCAGGGGCTGGACATGACCGAGGTGATTGCCACGCCGATACCCCAGCGGTTTGCGGGCATAGCGCTGAGTCAGTACGAGCTGATTCGCAGCGTGAGCCATCTGTACCCGCAGTATGAGCGGCAGGTGCTCAAGCGGGTGGACCGCTAGAAGGTCTGGGGCCGGGCCAACAAGGCTGACAGGCCATGGTGGCCCGGCCTCACATCAAACCGCGCCTTTACAACGGATAGTGCTTCAACTCCCGCGCAATCAGCATTCGCTGAATCTCGCTCGAGCCCTCATAGATCTGCGTGATCCGCGCATCGCGGTAGTATCGCTCCACCGGGTAGTCTTCCAGGTAACCATACCCACCATGCACCTGGATGGCCTTGGAACACACCCGTTCGGCCATCTCCGAAGCAAACAGCTTGGCCTGCGAAGCCTCGCTCAAACACGGCTTGCCCGCACTGCGCAAACGCGCCGCATGCAGTATCAACAACCGCGCCGCATTGAGTTGCACCTGCATGTCGGCCAGCAGGTTGGCCACACTCTGGTGCTCGTTGATCGGCTTGCCGAACTGGATGCGGTCACGCGAATACACCAGCGCCGCCTCGAACGCCGCGCGCGCAATGCCCAGCGCCTGAGCCGCAATGCCGATACGCCCGCCCTCAAGGTTGGACAGCGCGATCGCCAGGCCCTTGCCACGCTCGCCCAGCAGGTTGGCTGCCGGCACACGGCAGTTGTTCAAGGTCACCGCACAGGTGTCCGAGGCGCGAATGCCCATCTTGTGTTCGCTGCGATCGACCACGAAACCTTCGTTGTCGGTCGGCACCAGAAACGCCGACAACCCTTTCTTGCCCAGCTCCGGGTCGGTCACCGCAAACACGATCGCCAGGCCCGCGCGCCGCGCATTGCTGACGAACTGCTTGGACCCGTTGATCACCCACTCATCACCCACGCGCTCGGCACGGGTGCGCAGGTTGTGCGCCTCGGAGCCGGCCTGGGGTTCGGTAAGGCAGAAGCAGCCGATCACCTGGCCGGTGGCCAGACGCTCCAGCCAGGTCTGCTGCTGCAGGTCGCTGCCATAGGCGAGCAGGGGGCCGCAGCCAACCGAGTTGTGGATGCTCATCAACGCCCCGGTGGCGCCATCGCCGGCGGCAATCTCTTCCACCGCCAGTGCATAGGCCACGTAGTCGGTGTAGCTGCCGCCCCATTGCTCGGGCACCACCATGCCCAGCAAGCCCAGCTCACCCATCCTGGCCACCACGCCATCGTCGATCCAGCCGGCCTTTTCCCAGGCCTGAGCATGCGGGGCGATCTCGTTACGGGCGAAGTCGCGCGCCATGTCGCGGATCATGATCTGTTCTTCAGTCAGTTCCAGGTCTTGCATGTGCGTACTCCGGCCCTCACAGGCCTTCGAAGAATTGATCCACCCGCGAGCGTGAAAGCTCGGCGACGGTGGCGGGGTTCCAGCGAGGCTGCTTGTCCTTGTCGATGATCAGCGCGCGTACACCTTCGATCAGGTCGCCGTGCTCGAACCATTGCCGGTCCAGGTGCAGCTCCATCGCAAAGCAGTCCTCCAGGCTCAGGTGGCGCCCGCGACGCAGCATCTCCAGGGTCACCGCCATCGCCAGGGGCGAGCGCGTGGCCAGCAGGTCGGCGGTCTTGAGTGCCCATTCGTGGCTGTCGCCGACGGTCACGGCACGCAGTTGCTCGATGATGCTGGCCACATCGGGCAACGCGAAGAAGTGGTCGATGGCCGGGCGCAGTGCAGCCAGGGGAGGGTTGTCCAGGGCCTGGGTGCCCAGCCTGGCCAGCACGCCCTGCAGGTCCTTGAGCGGGTGTTCGCTCCACTTGAGCGTGTTCAGGCGTTCATCCAGGGTGCTCAGGCTGGCGCTGTCGACGTGCCAGTCGGCCAGCCCGCAGTACAGCGCGTCGGCCGCCTGGATCTGCACGCCGCTCACCCCCAGGTAGGTGCCCAGTTCACCGGGGATGCGCGACAGGAAATAGCTGCCGCCCACGTCCGGAAAGTAGCCGATGCCGGTTTCGGGCATGGCCAGGCGGCTGCGCTCGGTGACCACACGCAGCTCCGCGCCCTGGGCCAGGCCCATGCCGCCGCCCAGGGTAAAGCCGTCCATCAGGGCAACGATGGGCTTGCGGTAGTGATGAATGCACAGGTCCAGCGCGTACTCCTCCACGAAGAAGTCGCGGTGCAGGCTGTCGCCTGCCTTGAAGCTGTCATGCAGCGAACGGATGTCGCCGCCGGCGCAGAAACCCTTGGGGCCTTCGCCACGCAGTACCACTGCGTGAACCTGCGGGTCGACGGCCCAGGCGTCGAGCTGCTGCTGCAGCTGACGCACCATCGGCAAGGTCAGGGCGTTGAGGCCGGCGGGGCGGTTGAGGGTCAGATGGCCTACATGGTTGCGTACGGTAGCCAGTACGTTGGTATCGACCGGGGAATGCGCTTGCGCGGTCATCGCTGTCTCCCTGCTTTGTTATTGATTTTCCACATGATTTGTCGCGCCGTGGAGATGAATTCAAGGATCGTCGGATCGTAACAGTGCAATTTTGCCCATTACAATCGACAAAACTGCAGTGCCTGTCTGCATTTTTGCATGGTGGTCTCGGCCATCCGGAGCGGGTGCTGGCACTTTAGCCTTGTGACACTGGCGGACACAGGATTAGTTCCCCGGTGCCTGGCACCTCGCGCCTCGCCAAAGCAGCAGCGCCTTGCCCCCAAGGCAGCGTAGGGCGCGCGGCGCCGCTTTTCGATAATCGCCTCCGACAACCGTCCACCCGTTTGCGGAGAGCGTCATGCACAACAATAAGAATGCCCATACACGTTTCCTGCCCTTGGTGGCGAGCCTTGCCGCGCTGGGCCTGACCCCGCTGGCCCAGGCCGAGATCATGCTGTACGACAAGGACGACACGACCTTTTCCACCGACGGCTACATCAACGCCTTCTACGTCAACAGCAAGGTCGACCGTGACGGCGAGCAGTTCGACCGTCGCCAGTCCCGGGTCAAGATGGGCTTTCTGCCCAACTACCTGGGTTTCAACATGACCCGTCAGATCGACGACCTCAAGCTGGGCGGGCGCGCTTCGTTCTGGGTCACCATCAACGACAGTGAAACCAACGGCACCGACACGGCCATCGACGTGCGTCAGTTCTACGGCACCGTGACCAATTCGGAGTGGGGCGAAGTACTGATCGGCAAGGACTTCGGCCTGTTCGCCCGTTCCAACATCCTGCTCGACGAGTTGCTGGCCGGCTATGGCCAGGTCAGTGACACCCTCGGCCTGGTGGACGGTGGCGGCGTATCGTTCGGCAACATCGGCACCGGCTACCCGTACCCGTTCCCCACTGCGCAGATCACCTATCGCACCCCGGTGATGGATGGCCTGCGCATCGCCGTGGGCATCATGGACCCGGTCGATACCAACGATGACAGCGCGGTGGGCAAGGCCTACCAGAAGAATCCGCGCACCGAGAGCGAGATCACCTACCAGTTCGACCTGGGGGGCGCCAAGATCTACAGCTGGATCAACGGTGGCTACCAGACCTCGGACAACACCGACCACAACGTCGACTCGGTGACCTCCAAGGGCCTGGGCTATGGCGTACAGGCCAAGATGGGCGCCTTCTCGCTGACCGGTTCCGGCTTCACCGCCAAGGGCATCAACCCGTTCTTCACCAACAACGCCGGGGAAGCCACCTTGCGCGAGGTCGACAGCAAGGGCTACCTGATGCAGGGCTCGTACAAGTTCGGCAAGAACCGCCTGGCGTTGTCGTACGGCAAGACCAAGGACGACGGCAACGGCGCGGTCAACACCGGCGCCGACTACGAGACCCGCGGCATCGCGCTGTTCCGCGACATCAATGCCAACCTCACCCTGGTAGCCGAATACAACCAGTTCGAAATCCGCGGGCATGAGGGCAGCAGCCAGAACGAAGACACCGATACGCTGGCCCTGGGTGCCGTGCTGACCTGGTAAACCGCGTCGCCCCTTCGCTGGCAAGCCGGCGCCCACAGCGATGCCACTGTTCTTCACGTCAGTGGCAAACCTGTGGGCGCCGGCGTTCCAGCGAAAGGGCACCGCCCTTGCAAACCTACAACCAATGCCACCCCCACCCACTACCCAAGTAGCATTCGACCCCCTCCAGCCCCTTCGTACACTGGGCCCATCCGTTAAAGCCCCCGCCGGAGGCCGTCATGCACCAACCCCCCGCCGAGGGCATTGTCAGTGCCGTCTCGCGCGCCAGTGTCGCCGAAGAGGCCGCACAGGACCTGGCCCGTCAGCTGCTGCACCCGCACCTGGGCTTCGTGCTGTTCTTCTGCTCCGCCGAATACGACCTGCCAGCCCTGGCCCACTCGCTGCAACAGAGCCTGGGCGGCATCCGCCTGGCAGGCTGCACCAGCGCCGGCGAAATCACCCCCGAAGGCTACGGCCGCGGCTGCATCACCGCGCTGGGCTTCGATTACCGGATGTTCTCGATTGCCGCCGAACTCATCGCCCCCATGCAGTACTTCAGCCTGATCGACGCGCAGCAGATGGTCGAGCGCCTGGTCGGCGACTGTCGCAGCAACACCCTGGCCCCGATCAAGGGCCACAGATTCGCCCTGACCCTGCTCGACGGGCTGTCCAGCCGTGAGGAAACCGTGCTTGCCGCCCTCAGTGCCGCCCTGGGCGACATCCCGCATTTCGGCGGCTCGGCCGGCGACGACAACTACCTGCACCACACCCATGTGTACTTCGACGGCGCCTTCCACAGCAGCGCTGCCGTGGTGCTGCTGGTCAATACCTGCCTGGATTTCGAGGTATTCACCACCCATCACATCCAGCCGCGTCAGGAAAAGCTCGTGGTCACCCGCGCCGACAGTACCCTGCGCCGGGTCTACGAGCTCAATGCCGAACCCGCCGCGCAGGAATACGCCGCGCTGATCGGCGTGCCCCCCGAACAGCTCGACCATCGCACCTTCGCCGCGCACCCGCTGGCGGTGCGCATCAACGAGCGCTACTACGTGCGGGCCATCCAGCAGGTGCACGACGACGGCAGCCTGAGTTTCTACTGCGCGGTGGAGAACGGCATCGTGCTCACCGCCATGCGCCCCGGGCCCCTGCTGCCCAACCTGAGCGCGTTGTTCGACGGCTTGCGCGAACGCCTCGGGCCGTTGCTGCTGACCATCGGCTGCGACTGCTTCCTGCGCCGCCTGGAGCTGGAAGGCAGCGCAGAGTTCGAAGCCGTCGGCGCCTTTTTGCAGCAGCAGCCTGTGGTGGGGTTCAACTCCTATGGAGAACAGTTCAATGGCATGCACATCAACCAGACGTTCACCGGCGTCGCCATTGGCCAGCCCCGTGCACGCCGTGGACATTGACCAGGCCGCGCTGATCGCCCGCTTGCAGCATGAAAACCGCAAGCTCAGCCGTATCAACGCCGCCCTGATCGAACGCCAGGAATCGGGCGCCGCGCGCCCGGACGACTCGTATGCGGCGTTCCAGCACTCGGTGGTGCTGGCCGAGCAGGTGCGCGAGCGCACCGATGCGCTGAACCAGGCCATGGCCGAACTCAAGGCCAGCAACCACCTGCTCAGCGATGCGCGGCTGCGCGCCGAAACCGCGCACCAGTACCTGGTGGACGCCATCGAAAGCATTTCCGACGCCTTCGTGCTGTTCGACCCGCAGCAGCGCATCGTGCTGTTCAACCAGCGCTTCAAGGCGTTCTGGGCCAACAGCCGCATCCGCATCATCGGCGGCATGCGTCTGGCCGAGATCAAGCGGCTGATGCAGAGCACCGGGCTGTTCTGCGAAGAACAACGCGGCCCCAGCGCCGAGCACATGGTGTACCGCCTGCAGGGCGGGCGCTGGCTGCAGGTCAGCGAGCGGCCGACCCAGGGCGGCGGCTGCGTGATGCTGTTCACCGACATCACCCAGATCAAGCTCAGCGAAACCCAGCGCCGCGAACAGGCCGTGGCGCAGAAGTCGCACCTGCTGCAGCGTGCGGTCGACAACCTGTCCCAGGGCGTGGCCATGGTCAATGCCGACGGCGTGCTGGAGTTGTGGAACCGGCGCTTCCTGGAACTCAGCGGGCTGGCCCCGATTGCCGCCCACCGCGACTTTGCCGAGGTGATCGCCGACAGCGAGCTGGCCTTGCTCACCCCGGCCAGTACCGATGCCAACGGGCGCAGCATCCATGAGCTGGAGCAGCGCCTGTTCGACGGGCGCATGCTCGAAATCCGTACCCATCCGCTGCCGGCCGGTGGTTTCGTCAATACCTTCACCGACATCACCGAGCGCTATCAGCATGCCGAGGCGCTGAGCGAGAGCGAGCGCTGGATCCGCCTGATCACCGACCATGTGCCGGCGCTGATCGCCTACCTCAACGCCGACCTGGTCTACGAGTTCACCAACAAGGTGTACGAGCAGTGGTACTGCTGGCCGCGCGGGGTAATGCTCGGCCAGAGCCTGCGCGAGGTGCACAGCGCCGAGCATTACCAGCGCCTGGAGAGCTACGTGGAGCGGGCACTGTCGGGCGAGAGCGTGACGTTCGAGTTCGCTGAAACCAACGCCCACGGCCAGGAGCGCTACATGCTGCGCTCCTATGTGCCCAACCAGCTGGCCAGCGGCGAAGTGGTGGGGATCTTCGTGCTGATCCGCGACATCACCGAACGCCGGCGTACCGCCGAAGCCCTGCACCAGGCCTACCAGAACCTGGAGTTGCGGGTGCGCGAGCGCACCGCCGAACTCACCCAGCTCAACCAGCAACTGCTGCGCGAAATCGAAGAGCGGCGCCGCGCCGAAGCGCGCCTGCGCGAGGCCAAGCAGGAGGCCGACCAGGCCAACCTGTCCAAGACCAAGTTCCTTGCCGCGGTCAGCCACGACCTGCTGCAACCGCTCAACGCCGCGCGCCTGTTCACCAGCGCGCTGCAGGAGCAGAACTGTGCAAGCCCGGCGCTGGTGCGCAACGTCAGCAATTCGCTGGATGACGTCGAAAGCCTGCTGGGCACCCTGGTCGACATCTCCAAGCTCGATGCCGGGGTGATCAAGGCCGATGTCGCGACCTTCGCGTCAGCGACCTGCTCGACAACCTGGCCGCCGAGTACGCCCATGCCGCCGCCAGCGAAGGCTTGCGCATGAGCTACGTGCGCAGCAGCCTGCGGGTGCGCAGCGACATCCAGCTGCTGGCACGCATCCTGCGCAACCTGCTCAGCAATGCCATCCGCTACACCCCGCAGGGGCGCCTGATGCTCGGGTGCCGGCGGCGTGGGCAGCGGGTGTTCATCGAGGTATGGGACACCGGCATCGGCATCGCCCCCGACAAGTGCGCCGAGGTGTTCCAGGAGTTCAAGCGCGGCGACCTGCAGCGTCCCGACCAGGATCGCGGCCTGGGCCTGGGCCTGGCCATCGTCGACAAGATCGCCGGCATTCTTGGCCACCGCGTGCACCTGCGCTCCACGCCGGGCAAGGGCTCGGTGTTCTCCATCGAGGTACCGCGCAGCAAGCGTGCGCCCCGGCGCGAGCCGCAACCGTCACAGGTCGAGCCACTGACCGAACGCCTGGACGGCGCACGTATCTGGGTGGTGGACAACGATGCGGCGATCTGCGCGGGCATGCGCAGCCTGCTGGAGCAGTGGGGCTGCTCGGTGGTCACCGCCCTGAGCGAACAGGACCTGGCCCGCCAGGTGGCACTGGACAGCGAGTGGGCCGACCTGCTGATCGTCGACTATCACCTGGACAACGACCGCAATGGCCTGGAGGCGGTCGGGTCGATCAATACGCAGCGGCACACGCCGTTGCCGGCCCTGATGATCACTGCCAACTACAGCGTGGAGCTCAAGCAGCAGGTGCGCGACCTGGGCCACAGCCTGCTGCACAAACCGGTGCGGCCGATGAAGCTCAAGGCCGCCATCAGCCACCTGATCGGTTGCGAACTCAGCGTGGCTGGCGCCCGCTGACGAAGTGTGCCGCGTCGTTGTAGCCGTGGGTGGAGGCATGCCCGGGGTAACCAGCGAATCGATGAAGGCTTCGTCTTCGGCGGTGATCTTCACCTGCAGCGCACCGCCATAGGTGTCCCACTGCGCTTCGGTGCGCGGGCCGACGATGGCGGAGCTGACGTGCTGGTTGTTGAGCACCCAGGCAATGGCGAACTCGACCATGCCCACGCCCTTGGCCTGGGTATAGGCGTGGATCTTCTGCGCGATGGCCAGTGACTCGCTGCGCCATTCGGTCTCGAGGATGCGCTTGTCCTGGCGCCCGGCGCGGCTGTTGGCGTCCGGGGTGGCGTCGGGGGCGTACTTGCCGCTGAGCACCCCACGCGCCAGCGGGCTGTAGGGCACCACGCCCAGGCCGTGAAAGGCTGCAGCGGTGAACTGCTCGGTTTCGGCCTGGCGGTTGACGATGTTGTACAGCGGCTGGCTGATCACAGGCTTGGGGATACCCAGGCGTTCGGCCAGGTTGCACACCTCGGCGATGCGCCAGCCGCGAAAGTTCGACACGCCCCAGTGACGGATCTTGCCCTGGCGCAGCAGGTCGCCGATGGCTGCCACGCTGACCTCCAGCGGGGTGGCGTGGTCTTCGCGGTGCAGGTAGTAGATGTCCAGGTAATCGGTGCCCAGGCGCGTGAGGCTGGTGTCGATGGCATTGAAGATATGCTTGCGGCTCAGGCCGCTGCGGTTGGGCAGGCCGTCGACCGGGCCGAAGCCGACCTTGGAGGCCAGCACCCAGTCGTGACGGTGGCGGGCGATGGCTTCGCCGACGATTTCTTCGGAGCGGCCGGCGTTGTACACGTCGGCGGTATCGATGAAATTGATGCCCTGGTCCCAGGCCTTGTCGATGATACGCAGCGAGTCTTCGGTGCTGGTCTGCTCGCCGAACATCATGCTGCCCAGGGTGAGGGCGGAAACCTGCAGGCCACTGCGGCCCAGGGGACGGTAGATCATGCTCGAGCATCCTTTTGCGGGAGGGGGTCGAGCTGTTTTACAGGGTTGAAAGCTTCGTCGGCAAGGCCGGCTCCCGCACAATCGTGTGAACGGCCCTCAGGCCCGTAGGAGCCGGCCTTGCCGGCGAAGCGGTCGTCAGCTGGAGCGCGACACCCGCAGCGCCACCAGGCTGCCCACCACGATCAACCCCGCCAGCGAATACAACGCCACGTCGGTCGAGCCGGTCTGGTCCTTGATCCAGCCCACCAGGTACGGGCTGAGGAACCCGGCCATCTGGCCCACCGAGTTGATGATCGCCAGGCCCGCCACCGCAGTGCCCGCAGTGAGCAGGGCAGTGGGCATCGGCCAGAACATCGGCAGGCTGGTGAGCGCGCCCATGGTCGCGATGCTCAGGCCCAGAATCGCGATCACCGGGCTGTGGGCGAAGTTGACCGCCATCAGCAGCCCCACCGCGCCCATCAGCATCGGCACCACAAGGTGCCAGCGCCGCTCGTTGCGCAGGTCTGCCGAACGCCCCACCAGCAGCATGAACAGCCCGGCCAGCAGGTACGGGATGGCGCTCAGCCAGCCGATCAGCAGGGCATCGTCGAAACCCATGTTCTTGATGATCGATGGCAGCCAGAAGTTGATCGCATACACGCCGCTCTGGATGCAGAAGTAGATGAAGCCGAAGGTCCAGATCAACGGGTTGGCCAGCACCGACAGCAGGCTGTCGCTGGCGGTTTTCGGCTTGGCCGCCGCGTCAGCGTTCAGGTCGGCCTCAACCGCCTGGCGCTGCGCCGGGGTCAGCCAGCCGGCCTTGGCGTAGCCATCGCTGAGCAGCACGATCGCCAGACAGCCGAGCACCACGGTAGGCACGCCCTGGATCAGGAACATCCATTGCCAGCCGGCCAGGCCGCCCTGGCCGGCGGCGAAGTGGTTGAGAATCCACCCCGAGAACGGCCCGCCCAGCAGCCCCGATACCGGGATCGCCGACATGAACAGCGCCATGATGCGCCCGCGCCGCTGCGCCGGGAACCAACGCGAGAGGTACAGCACGATACCCGGGAAGAACCCCGCTTCGGCGGCGCCGGTGAACAGGCGCAGCACGTAGAACTCCATGGGGGTGGTGACGAACAGCAGGCAGGTCGACAGCGTGCCCCAGGCGATCATCATCAGCGCGATCCAGCGCCGTGGCCCGAAGCGGTTGAGCGCCAGGTTGCTGGGCAGGCCGCACAGCACGTAGCCGATGAAGAAGATGCCGGCACCCAGGCCGTAGATGGTTTCGCTGAACTTCAGCGCGTCGAGCATCTGCAACTTGGCGAAGCCGACGTTGACGCGGTCCAGGTAGTTGAACAGGTAGCAGATGAAGATGAACGGGATCAGCCGCAGGGTGATGCGCCGGTACAGCGCGTTGCGGTCGATGTCGTGGCCTTGGTCAGGGGCAGGGCGGTATGACATGATTCTCTCTCTGTTTTTATGTTTATCGCCGCAACTGCGTCGAGGCAGTTGTCATGACGAGTCTGTTTGAGCCAGAGGACGCTGTCTTTGTGCTTTTGCACAGCCTTTGCGCTGCACCGCTGTGCCCTCGACCAACCATTGCGACCACAAGGATCCGCCCATGTTCGAGCTCGACCACGACCTGGCACAGGATATCGTCGACCGTGCGATGGCCATTCTGCCCTACAACGTCAATGTCATGGACAGCCAGGGGTTGATCCTGGGCAGTGGCGAGGCGCAGCGTATCAACACCCGTCACGAAGGCGCGCAACTGGTGCTGGCCAACGCGCGCATCGTCGAGCTCGACGAAGAGGCCGCCAGATGCCTCAAGGGCGTGCAGCCGGGTGTGAACCTGCCGCTGCTGCTGGACGGGCGCCTGATCGGCGTGCTCGGCATCACCGGCGACCCGCAGCAGGTGCGCACCTACGCCGAACTGGTGCGCATGACCGCCGAGATGCTGCTGGCCCAACGGCACCTGCAAGTGCAGCAGCAGTGGCGCAAGCAGCGCTGCGACGACCTGTTGGCCTTGCTGCTGGGCGGCAACGGCGACGCCACCCGGCTGGTGGACGAGGCTCGGCAACTGGGCTCAAACCCAGCTCACGCGAATCCCGTGCCTGTTCGAGCTGGAGGAGGGCCCGGCGGCCGAGCCGCTGGCGGCCTGGCTGATGCTGCGCTACCCCGACAGCTGGTGCGTGAGCCCGGCACGTCAGTCGTTGCTGTGGTGCCGCCCGGCGACGGTGGCGCTGGACGAACAGCGCCTGCTGGACAAGATGCAGGCCCAGGGCTGGACCGTGCAGCGCCTGGCAGTGGCTGGCCCGGCCGAAGGGCTGGACAACCTGCGCCGCGGTTATCGTCGGGTGCGCGACCTGCTTGCCTACGGGCGCGAGGTACTGCCCCGCCAGCGCCTGCTGACCCTGGCGCGCTATCGGCTGCCGGCGCTGTTGTGGCGTCATCGCAACGACGATGCGCTGGACGAACTGCTGCAACCGCTGCAACGGCTGCGTGCCAAGGACAGCAACGGGCAGCTGCTGGCCACCCTGCGGGCCTGGTGCGCCCACGACGGGCAGAGCCAGGCGTGCGCCGAGGCGCTGGGCATTCACCGCAACAGCTTGCGTTACCGACTGGAACGGGTGGCCGAGTTGAGCGGGGTGGACCCGATGCGGCTGGAAGGGATGCTGAGCCTGTACCTGGGGTTGCAGTTGTTGCCCGTGAACAGTTGATTGCCTGTGCGGCCGCTTGGTCGGTGCATTGTCCAACTGAACAAATAACCCTGCGCCCGCCTGTGCATCCGACCGACGCCGCCGCCGGCGCAACTGTCAGCATGCAGCTCATCTGGATAAGGAGCACACCGCATGAAAATCGTCATCGCCCCGACTCGTTCAAGGACAGCCTGAGCGCCGAAGACGTGGCCGCTGCCATCGCCCGGGGGCTGGCCGATGCCTTGCCACAGGCCGAGCTGGTCAGTTGCCCGATGGCCGATGGCGGCGAGGGCACCCTGCAGGCCCTGGTGGCGACCTGCAGCGGCGAACAGCGCAGCCTGCAGGTGCAGGGCCCGCTCGGCACACCGGTACTGGCCCACTGGGGCTGGCTGGCCGACAGCCACACCGCCATCATCGAAATGGCCCAGGCCAGCGGCCTGCAACTGCTCGGCCTCGCCCAGCGCGATGCATGCCGCAGCAGCACCTATGGCACCGGGCAGCTGATCGGCGCGGCGCTGGATGCCGGGGCACAGCGCATCATCCTGGCCATCGGCGGCAGTGCCACCAACGACGCCGGCAGTGGCATGCTGCGAGCGCTGGGGCTGCGGCTGTTCGATGCCCAGGGCGCTGAACTGGCACCGGGCGGCCTGGCCCTGGCGCACCTGGCCCGGCTGGACAGCAGCGGGCTGGACCCGCGCCTGCTCGACGTGCAGGTGGAAGTGGCCGCAGACGTCGACAACCCGCTGTGCGGGGCCAATGGTGCCTCGGCGATCTTCGGCCCGCAAAAGGGGGCGAGCCCGCCCAGGTCGCCTTGCTCGACCATGCACTGGGGCACTTTGCCGACCATTGCGCCGGCCTGCTGGAGGAAGACGTTCGGGCGTTTCCGGGCTGTGGCGCAGCGGGCGGCATGGGCTTTGCGGCCAAGGCCTTCATGGGCGCGCAGTTTCGTGCTGGGGTCGAAGTGGTGGCCGAGCTGGCCGGGCTGGAGGCGGCGGTACGCGGTGCCGACCTGGTGATCACCGGGGAGGGGCGCTTCGATGCGCAGACCCTGCGCGGCAAGACCCGTTCGGTGTGGCGCGCATAGCCAGGCGTCACGGCGTGCCGGTGGTGGTGATTGCCGGCACCCTGGGCGAGGGCTACCAGGCGCTGTATGAGCATGGCATCGATGCGGCATTTGCGTTGACCAGCGGGCCGATGAGCCTTCAGCAGGCGTGCGAGCAGGCAGCGCCACTGCTGCGCGACAGGGCGCGGACATCGCGCGGCTGTGGGCCTTGCACCAGGGTCTGTAACAAGCCCACTACTGCTTCGCCGGCAAGGCCGGCGCCTACAGACAGCGGCCAACCTGTAGGCGCCGGCCTTGCCGGTTATATACATAGATCAGCAACTGGCAACTGTTCGCCTGGCAACACCCTCCCGACACTAGCCCTCGAATACAACACTCGATTACTTGCCGCTTTATAACTAAACCCCTTTAAACAAGGCACTTCGCCAGTTGGCACGCTCGCTGCAATAGTCCCTGTGAGATTGACTATACCAATAGAAACTCGCCTAATTTTAATCAGGTGGGAGCAAGACCTTGAAACGCGTGCATTGGGCAACTTCGGCAGTATTGCGACATTCATCCCTCTTCGCTGTAAGCAGCGCACTATTAACCTTCATCCCGTTGGCCTCGGCGCCGACACCGACACCAGCGGCGACAAGCGCCTGGGTACGGTCACCGTGCAGGCCGTCAAACAGAGCCCTGTGCAGGCGGCGCAGAGCAAACTCGACGAGGTCGCCGG
Organism: Steinernema feltiae; assembly: GCA_007213375.1. Taxonomy (NCBI): domain Eukaryota; kingdom Metazoa; phylum Nematoda; class Chromadorea; order Rhabditida; family Steinernematidae; genus Steinernema; species Steinernema feltiae. The sequence continues at coordinate 83,564 of MQUG01000497.1, read as the reverse complement.
CGGTACCAGCCTGGTCACCCAGGCTGAAGTCGAAAAGGGCCGCTCGGCCACCCTGGAAGACACCCTGGCGTACCAGCCCGGCGTCTACGCCAAGCTGCCGGTGGCAACGATGCCATCAAGATTTCCATTCGCGGCTCCGGCGCCAATACCTCGCCCGGCTATTTCCGCGAAGGCACCAAGTTTCTCTTCGACGGCCTTGCACTGACCGGCGCCGGTGGCACGCCCTATGAACTTCTGGATACCCAGGGCCTGAACTACACCGAAGTACTGCGCGGTGCCAACGCCTTCGAATACGGCGCACTTTCACTGGGAGGCGCGATCAACTTCGTGACCAACTCCGGGCTGACCGCACCGGGCAACCGCATCAAGCTCGAAGGCGGCAGTTTCGGCTGGCAGAAGCAGACCCTGAGCACCGGCGGCGTGGCCGGCAATGCCGACTACTACGTCAGTGTCGACAACGCTCGCCGCGACGGCTACCAGGACTTCACCTTCACCAAGGCCAAGGGGGTGGTCAGCAACTTCGGCTACCGCTTCAACCCCAAGCTCGAAACCCGTCTGTACATCCGCTACCGCGAGGAATACCACGAGAACTCGGGTACCCTGACCCTGGCGCAGCTCAAAAAGAACTCCAAACAGACCAACGCCGCCACCTACGCCACCCGTGGCGACTCCACCAAGCGCGGCTCGACCTGGGTCGGCAGCAAGACCACCTACACCTTCGATGACGATGCCACCCTCGAAGCCGGGCTGGTGTACCACAACTACCCGCAGATTCTCAGCCGCAAAAGCACCGTCAACCCCAACTACTGGGACTGGCGCGACATCAACTACTCGCTCAAGTACAGCCGCACCGACCAGCTGTTCGGCCTGCCCAGCACCACCACCGCGGGCTGGAGCAGCACCCAGCACATCCGTTCCGGCGCACGCACCTACAAGGGCGACAAGGACCTGGGCATTCTGCAGAAGCAGGTCGAGTACGACGGCTCGTTCGACCATGTGTTCACCCTGGGCAACGACCTGGGCCTGACCGACAACCTGTACCTGGCCACCGGCGTGTCGGCGATCGAGATCAAGCGTGACATCAACGTCACCTACAGCGACCGCCCCAACACCAGCGGCCTGCCCAGCCACTACAAGTACGACGAGTGGAAGCTGGCCCCGCGTATCGGCCTGCGCTACTACATCGCCCCGGACGTGCAGCTGTTCGCCAACGCCAGCCGCACCATCGACCCGCCAAGCTCCTGGTCCAGCTCCGGCTCCGGGGTCACCAGCAACTACGCCAAGCCACTGGTGCCGCAAGCGGCCAACACCGTGGAGTTCGGTATCAAGGGCAAGTCGGGGATCTTCGACGGCAGCCTGGCGTTCTACAAATCCTGGGTCAAGAACGAGCTGCTCAACGTCGAAGTGCTGCCGGCCACCGCCACCTCTGCTGCGGTGGTGTCCACCTCCAATGCCACGCCCACCATCCACCAGGGCATCGAGGCCGGCCTGAGCACCCGCCTGTGGGAAGGCACCAACGGTGACAGCCTGACCTGGCGCCAGGCCTACACCCTCAACGACTTCCACTACGAGAACGACCCGCTGTTCAAGAAGAACGAACTGCCGGGCCTGCCCAAGCACGTGTATCAGGGCGAGCTGCAGTACCAGTGGGCCAGCGGTTTCTACGCCGGGGTCAACGTGCGCACCGCCTCCAAGACTTCGGTGGACTACGCCAACAGCTTCTACGCGCCGTCCTACACGCTGTGGGGTGCGCGCCTGGGTTACGACGACCCGGGCAAGACCTGGCAGGTGTACCTGGACCTGAAGAACATCACCGACCAGGACTACGTGACCGCCGTGCTGCCGACCTACAACTCCCAGGGCAGGGACGTCGCGTCGCTGTACCCGGGCGACGGCTTCGGCGCCTTCACCGGCGTGACCTACAACTTCTAAGCCAGCGCGGCCAGCACCGACGTGCACCTGCACGCGGTGCTGGCGGAGGAAGCACATGACCCTGATCACAAGGCTCGCACGCCTGGTCGTACTCGCCAGCGTGGTGGCGCTGGGCGCCTGCAAGCCGGCCAGCGAAGCGCCGCGCAACAGCGTATCGAGCGCCGACGGCGTGCTGCGCGACGGCAGCCTGAGCTACGCCGCCGAGGACTACCGCGAAGCCGCGCCAGGCAAGCCGGGCGGCACGCTGCGCATTTCCACGGCGTCCGACACCACCACCCTGGACGTGCATTCGATTTCCCACGGCAACGTGCAGTGGCTGGGGCGCATCCTGTTCGACTGCCTGCTGTACCAGGACGAGCAGGGCAACATCTCGCCGTGGCTGGCCAAGTCGTGGGACATCTCGCCGGACGGCAAGACCTACACCTTCCACCTGCGCGATGACGTGACCTTCAGCGACGGCGAGAAATTCAACGCCCGCGCCGTGCAGATCAACCTGGAGCACATGCGCGACCCGGCCACCAAGTCGCCGCTGGCCGCCGCGTACATCGCGCCCTACGTGAACGGGCGCATCGTCGACGAGTACACCTTCGAGGCGCATCTGCGCGAACCCTATTCGCCGTTCCTGGACGTGCTGGCGCAGTCCTGGCTGAGCATGATCTCGCCGCGCCAGATCCTCGAGGCGCCCAAGTCCATCGCCGAGCACGCCATCGGTTCGGGGCCCTTCGTGCTGGAAAGCTACACCCGCGACCAGGGCGCCACCTTTGTCAGCGCAAGGGCTACAACTGGGCGCCCCCGGTGACCCGGCACAACGGCGAGGCCTACCTGGACCGCCTGGAACTGAGCATCGTGCCCGAGCCGATGATCCGCTTCAGCGCGCTCGAGTCCGGCCAGTCGGACTTCACCGTGGACGCGCCGGCGCAGAACGCCAGGGCCATCCGCAGCAACCCCGACCTGCAGATGAGCAGCCGCATCCGCAAGGCCAACCCGTTTCGCAGCCTGACCTTCAACGTCGAGCAGTTCCCGTTCCAGGACGTGCAGGTGCGCCGCGCCGTGGCCAAGGCCATCGATCGCGACGGCCTGGCCTGGATCACCGGCTTTGGCGAGTACCAGCCCAAGGGCGATTTCCTGGCCGCCAACACCCGCTACTACGACCCCGCGTTCAAGGATGTGCTGGCTTATGACGTGGCCGAGGCCAACCGCATTCTCGACCAGGCCGGCTGGAGCGAACGTGACGCCAGGGGCTACCGGGTCAAGGACGGCCAGCGCCTGTCGGCGCGCCTGCTGATGTACGAGACCGGCGCCTTCCCCGGTAGCGTGGCAGTGGCCATCCAGGCCGACCTCAAGAAGGTCGGTTTCGAGCTGGCCATCGATCTGCTGCCCCTGGCCCAGGTCACCGAGCGCCGTTATGCCAGCAACTTTCAGGCAATCGCCGGCGGCTACTGGCACACCAACACCCCCGACGGGCTGTACATCCTCTACCACAGCAATGCGATCAGCACGCCCAAGCTCATCGGCCAGAACGCCGGGCGCTTTCGCGATGACGCCCTCGATGCGGCGCTGTCGGCGGCGCGCCGTTCCACCGACCCGGTGGAGCTGGCCGCGCTGTACCGCACCGCGCAGCAACGCCTGGTGGAAACCGTGCCGGCCGTACCGGTGTACGAGAGCCATGTGCTGGTGGCCTACCGCAAGGCGGTCAAGGGCGTGATCTTCGATACCTCGCACAACACCCCGTTCTTCACCAGCGTATGGCTCGACCAGGAGGCCCGATGAACAACCTGCGCCTGATACTCCGTCGGCTGCTGGCCGGCATCGGCGTGCTCTGGGGCGCGGCGACCCTGACCTTCCTGGCCTTGAACCTGAGCGCCGGCGACCCGGCACTGGCCATCCTCGGCGGGCCGGAGGCGATGCCCAGTGCCGAGCTGATCGCCCAGGTGCGCGCCGAATACGGCCTGGACCAGCCGTTGATCGTGCAGTACGGCCATTACCTGGGGCGCCTGGCCCAGGGCGACCTGGGCGAGTCGTACCGCCTGCGCATCCCGGTGGGGCAGATCATCGCCGGGCAACTGGGCGCCACCGTGCAACTGTCGCTGGCTGCGGCGGTACTGGCGGTGCTGCTGGCCGTGCTGGTCGCGGTGCTCACCGCCAATCGCGCGCCATGGCTGCGCTCGCTGGTGTCGGGCACGGAGCTGGTGCTGTCGTCGGCGCCCTCGTTCGTGATCGGCCTGGGCCTGCTGCTGGTGTTCGCGTTCGGCTGGCACCTGCTGCCGCCGTCCGGCTCCAGCGGCTGGCAGGCGCTGATACTGCCGAGCGTGGCGCTGGCCTTGCCGGTGGCGGCGGTGCTCAGCCAGGTACTGCGCCAGGAACTGGAAGACATTCTCGAACAACCCTTCATCGCCATGGCGCGCGCCCGCGGCATGTCCGAAACCGGCGTGCGCCTCAAACACGCGCTGCGCCATGCGCTGGTGTCGCTGGTGACCCTGTCCGGCTTCGTGTTCGCCAGCCTGCTCGGCGGTGCGGTGGTGATCGAGCTGCTGTTCTCGCGCCAGGGCATCGGCCGGCTGATGCTCGACGCCGCAACATCCAAGGACGTGCCGCTGCTGCTGGGCATCACCCTGCTGGCGGCGGCGATCTACGTGGTCGTGAACTTTCTCGTCGACCTGATCAATCACTGGGTGGACCCGCGTGCCAAGGCCGTGTGATGCCGCCCCCAAGCAAGGACCTGTCATGACCCAATCCAATTCCTACACTGCGCTGCAGGCGCGCTTCAAGCCGCTGTTCGCACAGATCGGCGAGGGTGCGGTGGCGCGAGAGCAGCAGCGCGAACTGGCCTTCGAGGCCGTGGCGTTGCTGCGCGATGCCGGCTTCACGGCGCTGCGCGTGCCCCAGGCGCATGGGGGGGCCGGCATCAGCCTGCCGGTGCTGTTTGGCCTGCTGATCGACCTGGCCGAGGCCGACTCCAACCTGCCGCAGATCGTGCGCGCGCACTTCGGTTTCGTCGAAGGGCGGCTGTCGGCCCGCGAACCGGCGTCCCAGGACTACTGGTTCGCCAAGGTGGTGGCCGGGCAGCTGTGGGGCGCGGCAATGGCCGAGCGCAGCGACAGCAGCACCAACTCGGTCAGCCTGGAGGCCGCCGAGGAGGGCTGGCGCCTGAACGGCGAGAAGTACTACTGCACCGGCACTATCTACGCCGACTGGGTGGCGGCCGTGGCCATGCACGACAAGGATTTCGTCAGCGTGGTGGTGGCAGTGGACGCCCCCGGCGTGACCCGTGAAGACGACTGGGACGGTTTCGGCCAGCGCCTGAGCGGCAGCGGCACCACACGCTTCGAGCAGGTGGCGGTGCCCGAGCAGCATGTGCTGCGCCGCTTCAAGCCCGGCGAGCTGCGCGCCGAGTCGTACATCTCGGCGTTCTATCAGCTGTTCCACCTCGCCACCCTGGCCGGCATCGCCCGCGCCGCGCTGCGCGATGCCACCGCCTTCGTCCAGGGCCGCACCCGCGCCTTCGGCGTGCCGGGCCAGTCCAGCCCCAAGGACGACCCGCTGGTGCAGCGGGTGATCGGACGCCTGTCGAGCCTGGCCTATGCCAGCGAAACCCTGGTGCTGGCTGCCGCCGAGGTACTCGAGCGGGTACACCAGGCCGAGCTGAACGACAGCGCCCAGGAAGCCGACTACGTCGAGGCCGATATCCGCACCTTCCAGGCCCAGCAGATCGTGCTGGAGCAGGTGCTGGAAGTCACCACCCTGCTGTTCGAGGTGGGCGGCGCGTCGGCCACCAGCCAGGCCCGGCGCCTGGACCGGCACTGGCGCAATGCGCGCACCCTGGCCTCGCACAACCCGGCGATCTACCGCGAGCGCGCGCTGGGCAACTACTACCTCAACGGCGTCAGCCCCGGTGCTGCCTGGCGTGCGCTGCATGCCCAGGACGGCACCACCGTGCGCGACGAAGCCAGCGCGGTGTAACCGCCTTCATTCAGGAGCAGCAGCCATGAGCCAGACCGCAAGACAGATGAGCATCGGCATGAACATCCTCGGCTTCGGCGCGCATGCCAGCGCCTGGCGCAAGGCCGAAGTACCGGCCAACGCCTACCTCGACGTCGAGTACTACCGCAACATCGCGCGCATTTCCGAGCGGGGGTGCCTGGACGCGATCTTCCTCGCCGACGGCCCGGCGCTGGCGGGCGACATCGCCCAGCACCCGGCCGGGCGCCTGGAACCGACCGTGCTGCTGACGGCCGTGGCCCTGGCCACCCGGCACATCGGGGTGATCGCCACCGCGTCCAGCAGCTACAACGACCCGTTCAACCTGGCGCGGCGCTTCAGCTCGCTGGACCACATCAGTGGCGGCCGGGCGGCCTGGAACGTGGTGACCAACGCCGGCGACGCCGCCGCGCAGAACTTCGGCCTGGCCGGTGCGCCGCGCCATGTGGACCGCTATGCGCGGGCCGACGAGTTCATCGACGTGACCCTCAAGCTGTGGGACAGCTGGGAGGACGACGCGATCATCGGCAACGCCGCCAGCGGCCAGTTCGCCGACCCGCACAAGGTGCACAGCATCGATTTCGTGGGCGAGCATTTTTCGGTCAAGGGGCCGCTCAACCTGCCGCGCTCGCCGCAAGGCCGGCCGGTGCTGGTACAGGCCGGCTCGTCCGAGGGCGGCAAGGCCCTGGGCTCGCGCTATGCCGACGCGATCTTCACCACCCAGACCACCTTGCCCGACGGCCAGGCGTTCTATCAGGAGATGAAACAGCGCGCACGCCAGTGGGGCCGCAACCCCGATCACCTGAAGATCATGCCGGGGCTGTCCACCGTGATCGCCAGCACCGAGGCCGAAGCCCGTGCGCGCTTCGATGAACTGAACGCCTACAGCGGCGAGGCGGGGCTGGTGCAGCAACTGGCGTTTCGCATCGGCCTGCCCCCCGACGAACTGGACCTGGACGCGCCGCTGCCGTGGGAGCGTATTGGCCCGGTCAGCGAATTCGAGCGCGGCTCGCACGGTTTTCTCGAAGCCCAGTTGAACCTGGCACGGCGCGAGAACCTGACCATCCGCGAACTGTCGCGGCGCATCCTGGTGGGCCACCGCCTGCTGGTGGGCACCCCGGAACAGGTCGCCGACACCCTGGAGCACTGGTTCCGCGCCGGCGCAGCCGATGGCTTCAACATCATGCCCGACATGTTCCCCTCGGGGGTCGAGGTGTTCGTCGACCAGGTGGTGCCGCTGCTGCAGCAGCGCGGGGTGTTCCGCCGTGAATACACCGGCAGCACCCTGCGCGACCACCTCGGCCTGCCGTACCCGGCCAGCCAGTACCAACGTGCGGCAGAGGCCGTCTGAACCGATTAGCGAGGCACACCCCATGAACTACCGCACACTGGGCAACAGCGACATCAAGGTCAGCGTCATCGGCCTGGGCACCATGACCTGGGGCCACCAGAACAGCGAGCAGGACGCCCACCAGCAGCTGGACCTGGCGCTGGACCACGGTGTCAACCTGGTCGACACCGCCGAGATGTACCCGACCCCGACCCATGCCGACACCTGGGGCAGCACCGAGCGCTTCATCGGCACCTGGCTGGCCCGGACCGGCCGGCGCAGCGATATCGTGCTGGCCAGCAAGATCGTCGGCCCCTCGCGCAACCCCGGCAGCGGCACACATATCCGCGATGGCCTCAGCCGCCACGACCGCGCCAACATCGTCGCCGCGCTGGACGGCAGCCTCAAGCGCCTGCAGACCGACCACCTGGACCTGTACCAGCTGCACTGGCCCGACCGCAGCACCAACTTCTTCGGCCAGCGCGAGTACCCGTATGTCGACGACCCGCAGGCCATTGCCATCGGCGAAACCCTGCAGGTGCTGGCCGAGCAGGTGCAGGCGGGCAAGGTCCGCCATATCGGCGTGTCCAACGAAACCCCGTGGGGGGTAGGGCAGTTCCTGCGCCAGGCCGAGGTGCTGGGGCTGCCGCGCATCGTCAGCATCCAGAACCCCTACAGCCTGCTCAACCGCCTGTACGAAGGCGGCCTGTCGGAATTCAGCCACCGCGAAGGGGTGGGCCTGCTGGCCTATTCGCCGCTGGCTTTCGGCGCGCTCACCGGCAAGTACCTGGGCGGTGCACGGCCCGAAGGTTCGCGCCTGTCGTCGGTGTACCGCACCTTCAACCGCTACGACAGCGCGTCGGCGCAGCAGGCCATTGCCGCCTACGTGGCACTGGCCCGCGAGCTGGACGTGAGCCCCGCGCAACTGGCCCTGGCTGCGGTGATCGGCAAGCCGTTCGTCAGCAGCGCCCTGACCGGGCAGACGAGCCTGGCGCAGCTGCGCGAGAACATCGGCGCGCTTGAGCTGCAACTGAGCGGCGAGACCCTGGCGCGCATCGAGCAGATCCACGCGCACACCCCGAACCCGGCGCCCTGAGGCGCAACCCCTAGCCTGTGGAGGTGCCCATGGCGCCCATCAATCAAAGCGCGAGCGTCGGCCTGATTGCCGCCGAGCCGCTGTTCGTGGCCCGGCGGCGCAAGGTGCGGCGCTGGGCCATCCGCCCGGGCCTGGTGCTGGCCGGGCTGTTCGTGCTGCTGCTGGTGATTGCGGCCATCCAGCCGCACTGGCTGGTGGCGGGTGACCCGCTGGAGGCCAGTGCGCGCCAGGCGTTTCGTGCCCCCGACAGCCTGTACTGGCTGGGTACCGACGAAAACGGCCGCGACATCCTCACCCGGCTGGTGTACGCGGTGCGCCCGTCGCTGGTGCTGGGCCTGTCGGCCACCGCCATCGGCCTGCTGCTGGGCACCCTGTTCGGCCTGGCGGCGGGGCTCGGCCCGCGCTGGCTGGACGGTGCGGTGATGCGCGGGGTGGATGTGCTGCTGGCATTCCCCGACCTGCTGCTGGCCCTGGTGATCATCACCTTCTTCGGCCAGGGCCAGTTGAACACCATCATTGCCGTGGGCATCGCCAGCGTGCCGCGCTATGCACGCCTGGTGCGCGCACAGGCCCTGGTGGTGCGCGGTGCCGGCTATGTCGAGGCCGCCACCACCCTGGGCCTGGGCCGGCACGCGGTGATCCTGCGCCATGTACTGCCCAATGCGATCAAGCCGATCCTGATCCTGGCCACCATCGGCATCGGCGGCAACATCGTCTCGGGCGCGGCCCTGAGCTTTCTGGGCTTTGGCGCGCCGCCGCCGGAGCCGGAGTGGGGCGGCATGCTCGCCGTGGGCCGCAACTACCTGGCCAACGCCTGGTGGCTGGTGGCCTGGCCCGCCCTGGCAATCACATTGACCGTGGTCTCGATCAGTACGATCGGCCGCGAACTGCTGCGCCGCAGCGAAGGTAAACGCCCATGAGTCGCGCACCGCTTATCGATGTACAGGACCTGCACGTGCGCTTTGGCGCCCAGGCCGTGCCCACCCTCAAGGGCATCAGCTTCCAGCTGCACCAGGGCGAGTGCCTGGCGCTGGTGGGCGAGTCGGGGTCGGGCAAGAGTGTCACCTCACGCACGCTGGCCGGGCTGACCGGCGCCCATGCCCAGGTGCAGGCCAGCCGCCTGGACTTTGCCGGGCACGACCTGCGCGAGTTCGACGAGCGCACCTGGCGCCAGGTGCGCGGCGCGCAGATCGGCTTCGTGATGCAGGATGCCCTGGGCGCGCTGGACCCCTTGCGCCCGGTGGGCAAGGAGATCGCCGAGCCGCTGCAGCTGCATACCGGGCTCGACCGCGCGCAGCGCCAGGCCAGGGTGATCGAGCTGCTGCGCGCCGTCGGCGTGCCGCAGCCGGAACTGCGCGCCCGCCAGTACCCGTATCAACTGTCGGGCGGGCTGCGCCAGCGGGCGCTGATCGCCTCGGCCATCGCCTGCAACCCGCGCCTGTTGATTGCCGACGAGCCGACCACCGCGCTGGACGCCACGGTACAGGCGCAGGTGCTGAGCCTGCTCGAATCGCTGCGCGGCGAGAACACCGCGATGCTGATCGTGAGCCACGACCTGGCGGTGGTGTCGCGCCTGGCCAACCGCGTGGCGGTGATGCACAACGGCGTGATCGTCGAGCAGGGCAGCGTCGAGGCGGTGCTGCACGACCCGCAGCACCCCTACACGCAGTTTCTGCTGCGTGCCGGCCGGGCGGTGCACTTTCGGCGCACGCCGGGGGCAGCACGAACGCCGTTGGCCATCGTGGCGCCGACCCAGGTGCCACCGCTGTTGCAGGTGCGCCAGCTGAGCAAGGCGTTCAAGGGCCCGGACGGGCAGATGCGCACCGTGGTCAACCAGGTGTCGCTGCAACTGCGCCGCGGCAAGACCCTGGGCATCGTCGGCGAGTCGGGCTCGGGCAAGACCACCCTCACTCGCATGATCCTGGGCCTGGAAACCCCCGACAGCGGCGATATCCAGATCAAGGGCCAGCCCTGGCTGAAGCTTTCCGAGGCGCACAAGCGTCAGTTGCGGCGCAGCATCCAGGTGGTGTTCCAGGACCCGCTGAGCTCCTTCGACCCACGCTACAACGTGCAGCGCGTGCTGTTCGAGGCGCTGGAGGTGGCCGGGCACAAGCGCGCCGACTGGCGCAGGCGGGCCGAGGAACTGCTGGGCCTGGTACGCCTGGACGCGGCGCTGCTCGACCGGCGCCCCATCGAGCTGTCGGGCGGGCAGCGCCAGCGCATCGCGATTGCCCGCGCGCTGGCCGCCGGGCCGCAGATTCTGGTGTGCGACGAGCCGGTGTCGGCGCTGGACGTATCGGTACAGGCGCAGATCCTCGAACTGCTCGACGACCTCAAGCAGCGCCTGGGCCTGGCGTGCCTGTTCATCTCCCACGACCTGGGGTGATCAACCAGGTCAGCGACGAGGTGCTGGTGATGAAGGACGGCGTGGCGGTGGAGAGCGGGGCGGTACGCGACGTGTTCGACCACCCGCAGCATCCCTACACCCTGGCCTTGCTGGAGGCCATTCCGCACCTGGAAAGCGGCCGTCGTACCTCGTTCGAATTCCTCAAGTTGGCGATCTGAACCATGAGCCTGCATTTCTCGACCCGCCACACGCCGCGACGACGGCTGCACCACTGGAAGATCGACCACCTGCCGGACACGCCGCTGGCCTTCGTGCGCCTGTGCATCGGCAATTACAAGGTCTGGTACTCAAGCATCCTGCTGTTGCAGTGCATCGCCGTGGTCAGCGCGGTGCTGATCCCCTGGGCGCTGGGCCTGATCACCCGGCAGGTGACCGAGGCCGCCTCGGTGCATGCCGCGCTGCCGGGGCTGGTGGCGCCCCTGAGCCTGTTCGGCACGCTGCTGGTGCTGGAACTGCTGAGCGCCCGCAGCGCCGCCGCCTGCCACATCAAGGTGCTGCCGCTGCAGCGGCGAACCGTGACCCATGCCTTGTTCGCCTACCTGCAACGCCATTCCCAGCGCTTTGTCAGCAGCGAGTTCGCCGGGGCGCTGGCGCACCGCATCGCCGAGGTGGCGCTGGGGGTAAACCAGACCCTGGGCATCCTGCTGTTCGACATGCTCGGCCTGGCGCTGACCCTGAGCCTGGCCACCGCCTTGCTGTGGAGCGCCTCGGGCCTGCTGGCCGCGTTCATGCTCGGCTGGTCGCTGCTGTTCATTGGCATTTGCTATGTCCTGGCGCGGCGCAGCCACCCGCTGGCGCAGCAGTATTCGGCGGCGCGCAGCACCAGCAACGGCAAGGTGGTGGACGCGGTGAGCAACCTCACCAACATCCGCCTGTTCGCCCGCCAGCCGTTCGAGCACGGCTACCTGGGGCACTACCTTGACCGCGAGGTGGACGCGGCCTACCGCTCGTTCTGGTACATGGAGAAGATCCGCTGGTTCCAGTCGGCCGGCGGCGTGGCCCTCAAGCTGGGCATGCTGGGGCTTGCGCTGCAGCAGTGGTACGTGGGGCGCATCGACATCGCCACCTTCGTCATGGCCACCAGCCTGTCGCTGCTGATCATCAATGACGTGAGCAACCTGTCGCGGCGCTTTCTGGAGTTCTTCGAGGCCACCGGCAACATCGCCAACGGCGTGCGCACCCTGGTGCGGCCCCACGAGGTGGTGGACCACCCGGCGCACGGGCGCTGCCGCCAGTGCGCGGCGACATCGAGTTTCGCGACGTGAGCTTCGGCTATGCGCCCGACAAGCCGATCTTCCAGCACCTGAACCTGGTGATCCCGGCGGGGCAGACCGTGGGCCTGGTGGGCACCTCGGGCTCGGGCAAGTCGAGCCTGCTCAACCTGCTGCTGCGCCTGTACGACGTCAACAGCGGCCAGGTGCTGGTGGATGGACGCGATGTGCGCGAAGTGACCCAGCATTCACTGCACCAGCAGATCGGCCTGATCCCCCAGGAACCTGGCCTGTTCCACCGCAGCATCGGCGAGAACATCCACTACGGGCGCCTGGAGGCCAGCTTCGAGGACGTGGTGCATGCCAGCCGCCGCGCCGGCGCCGACGACTTCATCGCCAGCATGGAACACGGCTACGACTCGCTGGTGGGCGAGCGCGGGGTCAAGTTGTCGGGTGGCCAGCGCCAGCGCATCGCGATTGCCCGGGTGCTGCTCAAGAACGCCCCGATCCTGGTGATGGACGAAGCCACCTCCAGCCTGGACTCGCTCACCGAGCGTTTCATCCAGGAAAAACTCGACGAAATCATGCACGGCAAGACCGTGCTGGTGGTCGCGCACCGCTTGTCCACGGTGGCGCACCTGGACCGCATCCTGGTGTTCGACAAGGGCCGCCTGATCGAGGACGGCAGCCATGCACAACTGCTGCGCCAGCGCGGCCAGTACCACCGGTTGTGGAGTCGCCAGGCCGCTGGCCAGGTCGACGAAACACCCGCTACCGAATCTGCCTGAGAGTTTTCAAACGCCCAAGGAGGCGCCCATGCCGCATTTGTCCGAAGTCCCCAAACACGCCCCCAAACACGCGCTGACCAGCGTTGCGCACCTGCATCAACGCCTGGATGCCTTGCTTCCCGAGATTGCGGCCGGTGCAGCCGAGCGTGAACGTGAGCGCCAGCTGCCGTATGACGCCATACGCCAGCTGGCCGCTGCGGGGCTCTATACCGTGCGCATCCCGCTCGCCTACGGTGGCCCGGCGGCTCGGTGAGCGACGTGATCGGCCTGCTGCTGCGGGTGGCCTCGGTGGACTCCAATGTGGCCCAGGCCCTGCGCCCGGGCTTTGCCTTCGTCGAAGGGCTGCTGGCCGCCGACCACAGCGGTGCAGAGCAGGAACGCCAGCGCTGGTTCGCGCGCTACCTGGACGGTGCCGTGCTGGGTAACGCAGGCTGGGAGGTGGGCGGCGCCAATGGCGCGATCAGCGCGCGCATCGTGCCCGATGGCGAGCACTTTCGCGTCAGCGGCAGCAAGTACTACAGCACGGGCGCGCTGTACGCCGACTGGGTCAGCGCCGTGGCGCTGGACGAACAGGACAGGCCGGTGTCGTTCGTGCTGCCGCGCGATCGCCTGGGCCTGGAGCTGGTGGACGACTTCGACGCCATGGGCCAGCGCCTGACCGCCAGTGGCACCACGCGCCTTAACGATGTGCAGGTGCTGGCCAGCGAGATCCGTCCGCGCACCGTGGAGGAGGGCAAGCGCACCATCGTCACCCCGTTTCTGCAGTTGTTCCTCGCCACCGTGGAGGCCGGCATCGCGCGCAATGCCCAGGAGGATGCAGTGCGCTTTGCCCGCGAGCATGCGCGACCGATCAAGCACAGCAGCGCCAGCCAGTCGGTGGACGACCCCTATGTGCAACTGAGCGTGGGCGAAGTGGCCGCGCGCGCCTTCACCGCCGAAGCGGTGGTGCTCAAGGCTGCAGCGGTGATCGACCGCGCCTGGGCCCTGCAACTGGACCCGCAGGCGGTGGATCAGGCCGCCATCGACGTGGCCCAGGCCCAGTACATTGCCGCCGAATCGGCGCTGCGGGCCGCCGAGCTGCTGTTCGATGTGGGCGGTGCGTCCACCACCGGGCGCAGCCACAACCTCGACCGGCACTGGCGCAACGCGCGTACGGTGGCCAACCACAACCCGCGCCACTGGAAGGCCTCGGCGGTCGGCACCTGGTACCTCAAGGGCACGCCGCCGCCGACCTCGGGGCTGTTCTGAGTGACCATGGCCGAACCCCTGCCGGCCTTGCGGCCGGTTTCGCGCAAGGTGCCGATGATCATCGGCTGCGCGCTGTGCATGGAACTGATCGACTCCACCGTGGTGATGACGGCCTTGCCGCAGATGGCCAGCGACTTCGGCGCGCCGAGCGTGCGCATGAACCTGGTGGTGTCGCTGTACATGCTGGCCGCCGCGCTGTGCGTGCCGGTCAGTGGCTGGGCCGCCGACCGCTTCGGCCCACGACGGCTGTTCGTGGTGGCGATCGTGCTGTTCATCGTGTCGTCGCTGGCCTGCGCGGCCTCCACCTCGCTGCTGCAGCTGTGCCTGGCGCGCATGCTGCAGGGCGCGGCGGGGGCGATGATGGTGCCGGTGGGGCAGGTGATCCTGCTGCGCTGGTCGCCGCGCGAAGACCTGATGCGCAACCTGTCGTACCTGACCATTCCGGCGCTGATCGGGCCGATGATCGGGCCGCCGCTGGGCGGGCTGATGGTGACGTTCGTGTCGTGGCACTGGATCTTCCTGATCAACCTGCCCATCGGCCTGGTGGGCATCGTGCTGGTGCTGCGCCATGTACCGCATTATCCCGGGGTTCGTGCGCGGGCGCTGGATGTGCGCGGGCTGCTGCTCAGCGGCACCGCGCTGGGGGCGCTGGTGTTCGGTTTCGAGGCGCTGGGCCACGGCCTGTTGCCACGAGCGTGGGTGGCAGTAATGATCGGGGCGGGGCTGCTGTGCGGCGCGTGGTACATCCGCCATGCACGGCGCTGCGCCGAACCGCTGCTGGACTTGTCGCTGCTGCGCATTCCCAGCTACCGCATCAGCTTCTGGGGCGGCAACCTGCTGCGCCTGGGCACCTCGTCTGGCCCGTTCCTGCTGGTGCTGATGTTTCAGCTGTGCTTTGGCCTGAGCCCGCTGCATGCGGGGCTGCTGACCCTGGCGGGCGGCGCGGGGGCGTTTCTGATGAAGCTGCTGGCAGTGCGCGTGGTGCGCCGCTTCGGCATCCGTCGCACGCTCACCGGCAATGCGCTGCTCACCGGGCTGACCCTGGGGGCCTGTGCCAGCTTTACCAGCGATACGCCGTACTGGGTGATCGTGCTGATGCTGTTCGCCAGCGCAGTGATCCGTTCGCTGCAGTTCAGCACCCTGGGCGCGCTGACCTATGCGGATGTACCGGCGGCGCTGAGCAGCCGGGCCAGCAGCCTGTCGGCGATGACGGTGCAGTTGAGCATGAGCCTGTCGGTGGGGCTGGCCGCCTCGCTACTGGGGGGCTGATGAACCTGCGCGGGCACGCCACCCCCGTCACCAGCGACGTGGCCTGGGTGATGCTGCTGTGCGGGCTGGCGTGCATGGCCTCGGCACTGGTGTTCCGGCGCCTGGCAGCGGACGCCGGCAATGCGGTGTATGCCGCGCGTGGCTGATCAGATCGACAGGTTGAGCACCCGCTCGCCCTGGGTGGCGCCGGTGGGCCGGCGGCGATTGACCGCCAGTTCGCCGATCTTGATCAGGCGGGTACGCGTGACATTGCGGGTCAGGCCCAGCAGGTTGGCGGTGTGCACCTGGTTGTAGTGGCTGAAGCGGTAGGCCGCGCGCAACAGCGCGTCCTCGACCTGTTCGTGCAACGCGCCGGCCTGTTCCTCGAAGAGTTTCTGGAAGGCCCGTTCGAGCAGCGCCTGGGCCGAGTCGTCCTGGCTGGGGCTGTCGTCCTGGCGTTCGATGCGCATGTTCGACAGGCGCAGGTCGTCGTGCTCGATCAGGCCGTCGCGGCAGATCAGCAGGGTGTGGTGGATGACGTTTTCCAGCTCGCGGATGTTGCCCGGCCAGCCGTAGGTGCGCAGCTTGTGCTCGGCCTGGGCGCTCAGGCGCACCTGGCCGTAGCCCAGGCGCTGGCTGTAGGCATCGATGAAGTGGCGGGTCAGCGGCAGGATGTCGCCGGGGCGTTCGCGCAGCGGCACCAGCTCCAGGCTGACCACGTCCAGACGGTAATAGAGGTCTTCGCGAAAGTGCCCGGCATTGATCGCCTTTTCCAGCTGCACGTTGGTGGCGGCCAGTACCCGCACATCGATGGGAATGCTCTTGCGCGAGCCCAGGCGCACCACTTCGCGCTCCTGCAGCACGCGCAGCAGCTTGACCTGGATCGGCATCGGCAGGTCGCCGATCTCGTCGAGGAACAGGGTGCCGCCGTTGGCCTCTTCGAACCAGCCGGCCTTGGCCGCCAGGGCGCCGGTGAAGGCGCCTTTCTCGTGGCCGAACAGCTCGGCCTCGACCAGCGATTCGGAAAACGCGCCGCAGTTGACGGCCACGAACGGCTTGTCACGTCGCCCGCTCAGGTTGTGAATGTGGCGCGCCACCAGCTCTTTGCCGGTACCGGTCTCGCCGATGATCAGCACGCTGGCTTCGCTGGGCGCCACCTGTTGCAGGTGCGCCAGCAGCGCACGTGACTTGGGGTCTTCGAACACCTGCGCGGTGGCGCGGATCGAGGTGGCCAACGCGGGCGAGGGCGGTAGGGTCAACAATTGCATGGCAGTCACACTATGAATAGAACGTCGGAATCGGCAGGCGCTGGTTCAAGGCCCAGTCGCCCAGTTCGTGGAGTTTGTAATCCAGCGGGTCGTGCAGGCTCTGGGTGCGCAGGTTGCGCCAGTGCCGGTCGAGCCCCACCGAGGCCTGCGTGGCGCGGGCGCCGGTGACCTCGAAGACCTTGCTGCACAGCTCCAGGCCGTCGCGGCTGGCCGCCACCTTGGCGGTGGCGATGGCCACCGCCACGCGGCCGCGCTGGTCTGCGCCAAGCGCGGCGCCCTTGGCCCAGGCCCGGTCGAGTTCGCCGGCGGCGTTGTCGAGCAAAAGCCGGGCGCCTTGCAGGCGTACCCAGAAGTCGCCGAAGTGGCCCAGTACATAAGGATCGTCGCGGCTATCAAGGGCTGTGGACTTGAACCAGGGCCGGGTCTCGTTGAGGGTGTACTGGCGCGCTTCTTCGAAGGCGCCTTCGGCGATGCCCAGGCAGATGTTGGCGAAATGCAGCTGGGCGATCAGCGGCCGCAGGCAGGCGAACGGCGTGCTCAGCGGGCCGGGGTCGAGCAGCAGGTCGCCTTCCTCCACGCGCACCCGTTCGAAGGTGGCGCTGCCGCTGTCGGTCTGGCGCTGGCCCATGTTGTGCCAGTCGTCGTGCAGGGTGATGCCGGTGCGACCGCTGGGTATCGCGGCAATCAGCAGCTTGCCCCCGGCAGCCTCGTCCACGGCCGAGGCAATCAGCATTTGTGAATCGCTGGCGCCCGAGCAGAAGCTCTTCTTGCCGGAGAATTCACGCCAGCTGCCGTGGTGCTTGACGATGGTGCGGGTGTCGAGGGGGTTGAGGGCATTGCCCCAGAACCAGTTCTTGCGCGCCGTCAGCTCGTACCAGGGCTGCCATTGCGAAGGTGCGCCGAACAGACGCACGGTGGCCAGCATCAGGTGGTGAAAGCCGAACACATGGGCAATCGAGCTGTCGACCCGGGCGAATTCGCGCACCACATCGAAGGTCTGGCTCCAGGTGGCGTTCAGCCCGCCGAACTCGCGGGGGATGCTCAGGGCCAGCAGGCCGCTGGCACGCAGGGCATCGCGTTCGGCCTTGGGCGTGCCGCCCTTGCGGTCGCGCTCTACCACGCTGCGGCTGAATGTCTGGGCCAGGTCGCGGGCAATCTGCAGCGGGGTCGATCGAGGGGTATGCAACGTGGCGCTCACGCGGGTTACCTGTGCAAAAAGGTTCGGGCCTCAAGGCCGGGCCCTGTCGATGCTAAATGATCTAAAAAACCTTAAATAAATAACGTTTAGGAATTTTGATATACAGCTTTTCATATTCCAAACGGATCTATATTTGTCGTTATTTATTCTTTTTGATTTTTATCTTTGCGGTGCACTCTGCATTCACGCACTGCAACGACGGTGCTCCCAACTGCTAAGGAGCCACACCATGACCATCAAGGCGATCAACGTACGCAACCAGTTCAAGGGCACCATCAAGGAGATCATCGAGGGGCCGGTGGTCTCGGAAATCGACGTGCAGACCCAGGCCGGCATCGTCACCTCGGTGATCACCACGCGGTCGGTGCATGAGCTGGAACTGAGGATTGGCAGCGAGGTGATCGCGTTCGTGAAGTCGACCGAGGTGTCGATCGCGAAGCTGTGAGAGGGGTGTGACGGTGAGCGCCGGGTGGCCTCACCGCAATGCTCAGTCGGCTGTCAGCACGTCCCTTCTGGCCGGCAACACTTCCAGCTCCCCGAACGACACCGACGCATCCACGTAGCGCAGCGCCGATTTCACGTCGCGCCAGCCCACGTGGGCCATCAGCGCTTTCATGTCCCAGCCATTGCCACTGGCCCAGGTGGCAAAGCCACGACGCAGCGAGTGGCTGCTGTAGAGGCTGGCGGGTAGCCCGGCATCTGCAAAAATCCGCCTCAGCAGCACGATCAGGCTGCCACTGTTGAGCGCCTGCTCGCCCAGGTTGCCCCAGCGATCGAGCTTGCGAAACACCGGCCCGCGGGCGATGCCCGCCACGCTGATCCAGTCGATGTAGGCCTGTACCGGGCACAGGCTCTTCAGGGCAGGGGTGCGATGACTGACCCCGCGGCCCTGCCGGTCCCCTTTGCTTTGCGCCAGGTACAGCTGCATGCCCACGCCCGCCTGGGCCTGAATGTGCTCCACGCGCAGGCGCGCCAGTTCATCGCCCCTGAACCCTCGCCAGAACCCGATCAGCAGCAGGGCGACATCGCGCCGTGCGCGCAGCAGCTCGGGCAGGCAGTGCGCCTGTTGCGCCTGTGCGGCCTTGGCGTGCAGCGCGTCGACCGTGCGCTGCAGGTGTTCCAGGGTCAGGGCGGCTGCCTGGCGCTCCTGCGCCGGGTGCACCGCGCGTATGCCCTTGAGCATCTGGCGCACCAGCGGCGCCTTGGTGGGGTCGGGAAAGCCCTGGCTGGTGTGCCACTGGCCCAGCGCGGCCAGGCGCTGGCGCAAGGTGTTGATCGAGTGCTGCTCGGCGTAATCGGCCAGGTAGCGCGCGATGCTGTCGGCCGTGGCCGGTAGAAAGCCACCCCAGCTCACCTCGAAATGCTCCACGGCCGCGCGGTAGCTGCGCCGCGTGTTGTCCCTTACGGCTGCGTCCAGGTAGCGATCGAGCTTGTTCATCGGCAGGTTCTCCATCGGTGTACGGCTGAGCGATTGCAACCGGGCGTTTTTTGCCTATCACATGTGATAAGCCGTGATTATTTCATCTTTTATTCTGATTTCTATAGGCATTTTTTCAATTTCATTTAGTATGTATCTACATAGTACGTACCACATTACGAAATAGTAGGAGCACCCATGGCCCGTGGCGGTATCAACAAGGCAATCGTGCAGAAGGCGCGTCAGGCGCTATTGGCCCGTGGCGAACACCCCAGTATCGATGCCGTACGTATCGAGCTGGGCAACACCGGGTCCAAGACCACGATTCACCGCTACCTCAAGGAGCTGGACGCGCAGCAACCGACACTGGCAGCGGACAAGCCGGGCATGAGCGAAGCCCTGGCCAACCTGGTCAGTCAGCTGGCCCAGCAACTGGTGGAGGAGGGCGACGCACGTATCGAAGTGGCGCAGAACGTGTTCGACCATGAAAAGGCGGCGTTGCAGGGCGAACTGCAGGCGATCCAGCAGGCGCTGGCGACCCTGCAGCAGCAACACCAGATTCAGGCCGAGGCGCTGGCGGGTGAGTCGGCGCAGTTGGCCACGACCCGCAGTACCCTGCAGACCGAGCAGACGCGCAATGCCACCTTGAATCAGGCGGTAGGTGAGTTGAACCTGCGCCTGAACGACAAGGACGAGCAGATCCAGTCGCTGGAAGACAAGCACCAGCATGCCCGCGATGCACTGGAGCATTACCGCACCGCCACCCGTGAGCAGCGCGAGCAGGATCAGCGCCGCCATGAGGCGCAGGTGCAGCAGTTGCAGGTCGAGGTGCGTCAGTTGCAGCAGAGCCTGATCGTCAAGCAGGACGAACTGACGCGGCTCAACCGCGACAACGAGCGCTTGCTGGTGGAGGCGCGTCAGGTGCAGCGTGAGCGGCATGCGCTGCAGGACCAGCAGGCGCAACAGGCACAGGAGATCAAGACCTTGATGGCCAGCCTGGCGCAGTCGTTGGGTGCGCGGGAGGAGCTGCTGCGGCAGAACCAGGTGCTGGGCAGCAGGTGGAGCAGGGGCGGGTGAACAACGCCAGCAACAGCAGGTGATTGAGCAATTGCAGGCGCAGGTCGAGCAGCGCGATGCGCAGTTGGAGTCGCTCAAAGCCGCCGCGCAGCCACCGCAAGGCGAGCCGAAGGTTGAATCACTAGCTACCCACAATCACTTCCACGATAGGTGACTCCGAGACGTTCATTATTTCGTCATTCGTTACTCTGTAGCGAACCTGTTTGGCACCGGATGCGCCCAAGGAGCTTGCGGGAACTGTAATGCTCAGGGCGGATATGAAGCTATCGGGAGGGTGTAAGTGCGAGTATCTACGACTACCCAACCCACAAGAACCTCAAAAATATCTTGGCTTCCGTGGTCTCCATAGGTGTTGAAATGGAAGCCTGGTATGAAAACGTCGAGGCCGGCACTGGGATCGGTAAGGTGGTGCTTCCCCTCAATCATGTCCGTATTCGTCAATTCTGGAGCGGGTAATGTGTCACTTGAAAATTATCGGCACACATTTCTGAGATTTCCTTTTTGCGTGGATTAAATTCAGCGATACCTTGCTTATATAACCTCACATGCTTAAGAGCGCACCTGACATAAATATCAGGTGCTGCGTCAGGGCCTCAACGTGCACACCTTGGTTTGCCCAGCGCTCTTGAAATCGAGCGCCGCCGCGCGGCGCTTCGCCGGCAAGGCCGGCTCCTACAGTTGTTGCAACGCACCATGGCCGGCAGGACTTGAGTTGTCAGCCTTGTTCGCCCGGCTCAGGTCCTGGGAGAGACGCAAGCTAGTCGCGCAATGACAAGCGCATCGCACACCGCCCCTGCAACCCTCGCGAAGCCTCGTACGCCATCTGCCGGCGCAACATACCGCTTAACGACGCCTCTTCCAGCCTCTCGAAACCCAACCGTGCATAAAACGGTGCATTCCACGGCACCGCCACAAAGGTGGTGAGGGTCAGGGCCGCGAAGCCCTGGGCCTCGGCATGCGCGCGCACGGCCGCAATCAATCGCCGACCCAGGCCCTGGCCTTGCTGCGAATGATCCACCGCCAGCTCTTCGATGTGCAGCGACTCATCGAACGCGCTGGCACACACGAACCCAATTGGGCGGTCCCGCCCATCCACCACCACCCACTCGAGCCCGGCAGCCACGAACTCCAGGTGCTCGACGCTGCTGAGCACCGTGTGCTCGGCAATCCACGCCAGTGCCGGCACTTGCACAAAGGCCTGGGCCGCAGAGCGCTCTATGTCAGGCAGCAGGGGAGCATCGGTAGGGGTCGCCAGGCGAATGGAAAAGGACATCGGGCACGCTCTGCAATGGGAACCCACGCAGTCTGTGCAAAGCACCAGGGTTGTGCAAGCGCCCCCGGCATGGGCAATACGGGGGCACGCTTTTTCCTTGCCAGTGGCGACATAAATCATAATTTCGCTAATACCCGGCGGCGCACAGAATGCGGGCAACCCCCTCATGCAGAAGCGCACAGCCATGACCGTTGAAAAAACCCGAATTGATACGCTTGTAGTAGGCGCCGGTCAGGCCGGCGTGGCCATGAGTGAGCACCTGGGCCGCCTCGGGGTGCAGCACCTGGTGCTGGAACGCAACCGCATCGCCGAAGCCTGGCGCACCGGTCGCTGGGACTCGCTGGTGGCCAACGGCCCGGCCTGGCACGACCGCTTCCCGGGCCTGGAATTCGAAGGCCTGGATGCCGACGCCTTCGCCGGCAAGGATCAGGTGGCGGCCTACTTCGAGACCTATGCCAAGAAGATCGACGCGCCCATTCGTACCGGTGTCGAAGTGCTCAAGGTCGAACGCAACGAAGGTCGCCCGGGCTTTACGGTGCAGACCTCCACGGGCCTGATCGAGGCCAACCAGGTGGTGGTGGCCACCGGGCCGTTCCAGCGCCCGGTGATCCCGCCCATCGCCCCCAGCTTCCCGGCATCACCCAGCTGCATTCGGCCGACTACCACAACCCCCGGCAATTGCCCGAAGGCGCGGTGCTGGTGGTGGGCGCGGGCTCCTCGGGTGTGCAGATCGCCGATGAACTGCAGCGCGCCGGCAAGCAGGTGTACCTGTCGGTGGGCGCGCACGATCGCCCGCCACGTGCCTACCGCAATCGCGACTTCTGCTGGTGGCTGGGGGTGCTCGGCCTGTGGGACGCCGAAGGCGTGCAGCCCGGCAAGGAGCACGTGACCATCGCGGTCAGCGGTGCCCGTGGCGGACATACCGTGGACTTTCGCAAGCTGGCCCACCAGGGCATCACGCTGGTGGGCCTGACCCGCGCATTCGATCAAGGTGTGGTCAGCTTCGAGGCCAACCTAGCCGAGAACATCGCCCGCGGCGACGAGAACTACCTGGCGCTGCTCGATGCCGCCGACGACTACATTGCACGCAACGGCCTGGACCTGCCCGAAGAACCCGAAGCACGCCACATGCTGCCCGACCCGCAGTGCCTGACCCAACCGATTCTTGAGCTGGACCTGGCCAAGGCCGGTGTCAGCTCGATCATCTGGGCCACCGGTTACTCGACCGACTACAGCTGGCTGAAGGTCGATGCCTTCAAGCCCGACGGCAAGCCACAGCATCAGCGCGGTGTGTCCCGCGAACCGGGGATCTATTTCGTCGGCCTGCCGTGGCTGTCGCGCCGTGGCTCCGCCTTTATCTGGGGCGTGTGGCACGACGCCCGGCACATCGCCGAGCACATCGTGAAACAGCGCACCTATTTCGACTACCGCGACGCCGCGCAACGCGAGGCTGCCGCCCACTGTGATTCCAACGTCCAGAAACTGGGAGTACGTTGATGCCTACCCATACCCGCATCCGCATGTTCAACACCAAGGATACCTACCCCAACCAGACCCTGGACAACGACCTGTGCCAGGCCGTGCGTGCCGGCAACACGGTCTACGTGCGTGGCCAGGTGGGCACCGATTTCGACGGCCAACTGGTCGGCCTTGGCGACCCGCGGGCCCAGGCCGAACAGGCCATGCGCAACGTCAAGCAACTGCTCGAAGAAGCCGGCAGCGACCTGAGCCACATCGTCAAGACCACCACCTACCTGATCGACCCGCGCTACCGCGAGCCGGTGTACCAGGAGGTCGGCAAATGGCTCAAGGGCGTGTTTCCGATTTCCACCGGGCTGGTGGTCAGTGCCCTGGGCCAACCGCAATGGCTGATGGAAATCGACGTGATCGCGGTGATCCCCGAATAAGGAGCGGCACATGACTTTTTCTATCGTCGGACGCTGCGCCGAAACCGGTCAGCTGGGTATCGCCATCAGCTCGTCGAGCATCGCCGTGGGCGCGCGTTGCCCATGGCTGCGCGCCGGCGTGGGCGCGGTGTCGAGCCAGAACATCACGTTGCCGGCGCTGGGCCCGCAGATACTCGATGGCCTGGCCGACGGGCTGGCACCTGCCACGGCCTTGGACCAGGCGCTGTCGAGCAATGGCTATGGCCAGTACCGTCAGGTAGCGGTGGTGGATGCCCAGGGGCGCACCGCACTCTTCAGTGGCAGCCACGCACTGGGCACCCACAATGCAGTGGCAGGCGATCAATGCGTGGCCGCCGGCAACCTGCTGGCCAGCAGCGCGGTGATCGAACGCATGGTCGAGGCCTTCGAGCGCAGCGAGGGCTGCCTGGCCGCCCGGTTGCTCACGGCATTGCAGGCGGGGCAGGCCGCAGGCGGCGAGGCCGGGGCGGTGCACTCGGCGGCACTGTCGGTGGTCGGCGACCTGACCTGGCCGATCGTCGACCTACGGGTGGACTGGGCCGACGAGAATCCCATCGGCGAACTGCACAAACTGTGGACCGCCTATGAACCCCAGTTGCAGGACTACCTGACCCGCGCCCTGGACCCGACGCAGGCGCCCAGCTACGGAGTGCCCGGCGATGAGTGAATGGCGCAGCCGCACCCTGCTGGCGCAGCTGGTCGGCTTCGCCACGGTGAGCCGGGATTCGAACCTGGCGCTGATCGAGTTCGTGCGCGATTACCTGGACGATCTGGGGGTGGACTGCGAGCTGATCTACAACGCCGAACGCACCAAGGCCAACCTGCTGGCCAGCATCGGCCCAGGGGTGGAGGGCGGCGTGGTGCTATCCGGACACACCGATGTGGTGCCGGTGGACGGCCAGGCCTGGACGATGCCGCCGTTCGACCTGAGCGAGCAGGACGGCAAGCTGTACGGCCGGGGCACTGCCGACATGAAAGGCTACCTGGCCTCGGTGCTGGCGGCGGTGCCGCTGTTTCTGGCAAGCCCGTTGCGCCGCCCGGTACACCTGGCGTTTTCGTATGACGAAGAGGTGGGTTGCCTGGGGGTACGCAGCCTGCTCGAGGTGTTGCCACGGCGTATCCCGATGCCGGCGCTGTGCCTGATCGGCGAACCCACCGAACTCAAGCCGGTGCTCGGGCACAAGGGCAAGCTGGCCATGCGCTGCCATGTGCACGGCGCGGCCTGTCATTCGGCCTACGCGCCCTATGGCGTCAACGCCATCGAGCAGGCGGCGCGGCTGATCGGCCAGCTGGGCGCAATCGGTACGCGCCTGGCGGCGCCGGAGCTTCACGACGAACGATTTGACCCGGCATTTTCGACCGTGCAGGTGGGCACGATCCAGGGCGGCACGGCGCTGAACATCGTGCCGGCCGATTGCCGTTTCGATTTCGAGGTGCGGGCGCTGCCGGCGTTCGCCCCGCAAGCGGTGGCCGATGAATTGCAGGCGTTTGCCGCGCGTGAAGTAGTGCCGGCGATGCAGGCGGTCAATGCCGACAGCGGCATTCGTTTCGAAGCGCTGTCAAGCTACCCGGGGCTTGCCACGCCACCGGACAGCGCGGCGGCGCAGCTGATTGCCCGGCTGTGCGGCAGCGATGCCTTCAGCACGGTGGCCTTTGGCACCGAAGGCGGGCTGTTCGACCAGGCCGGGATACCGGCGGTGGTCTGCGGGCCGGGCAGCATGGACCAGGGACACAAGCCGGACGAATACGTCAGCGTCGAACAGCTGGCTGGTTGTGACCGGTTGATGGAGCGTCTGGCGGCGTTTTTGAGCGAGACATAACACACAGATCGGCATACGAGCCGGCCAACGTTGCACCTTTTACTGCCGTAGAGCAGGACGACCGTACCCGCGGTCGCCTAACAAAACCCCGCCGGCGCGCACGAGCGTGCCGGCCTAGTCGAGGAAGTGAGCCATGACCCGATCCTTGCGTTGCAGCGTTCCGTTTGCCCTGGCCCTGTTGAGCAGTGCCGTGTTTGCCGCCCCGCAGAACCTGACCGTCATCTCGTTTGGCGGCGCCACCAAGCAGGCACAGGAAAAGGCCTACTTCCAGCCATTCAATGCCAGCGGTGCGGGCACCGTGGTGGCAGGCGAGTACAACGGCGAGCTGTCGAAAATCAAGGCCATGGTCGACGTCGGCCACACCAGCTGGGATGTGGTCGAGGTCGAAAGCCCCGAGCTGTTGCGCGGCTGTGATGAAGGCCTGTTCGAGAAACTCGACCCGCAACGTTTCGGTGACCAGGCCAATTTTGTGCCCGGCACCTTCACCGAGTGCGGCGTGGCCACCTATGTATGGTCGATGGTGATGGCCTACGACCATGCCAAGCTGGCCAAGGGCCGACCTCATGGGCGGACTTCTGGAACGTGAAGGACTTCCCCGGCAAGCGCGGCCTGCGCAAGGGAGCCAAGTACACCCTGGAGATCGCCTTGCTCGCCGACGGCGTCAAGCCCGATGAGTTGTACAAGGTGCTCGGCACCCCTGAAGGGGTGAGCCGCGCGTTCGCCAAGCTGGACCAGATCAAGTCCAACATCCAGTGGTGGGAAGCCGGGCGCAACCTGCGCAGTGGTTGATTGCCGGCGATGTGGTGATGAGCGCGGCGTACAACGGGCGCATCGCGGCTGCGCAGAAGGAGGGCATGAAGCTGAGCATCGTATGGCCGCAGAGCCTGTTCGACCCTGAATACTGGGCGGTGGTGAAGGGTACGCCGAACAAGAAACTGGCCGAGGATTTCATTGCGTTCGCCAGCCAGCCACAGGCGCAGAAGGTGTTCTCGGAAAACATTCCGTATGGCCCGGTAAACAAGCAGACCCTGGGTTTGCTGCCAGCCGAAGTACAGAAGCAGCTGCCCACTGCCGAAGCCAACCTGGCCCAGGCGCGAGCAGTGGATGCGGCGTTCTGGGTTGACCATGGCGAGGAGCTGGAACAACGCTTCAATGCCTGGGCGGCACGCTGATTCGAGCCAATATCCCACCCAGGCCTTAGCCCCCGCTACTGATACTTCTGTCAGTAGCGGGCTGGTGTTGCTCACCGTTACTGTTTGCCTTGCCGTTGGGCAGACAGTGGGAGAGCGACATGAACACCTTGCGACATACGCTGGCCCGGCCTGTCCGTACCGAACAAGCCCCCCTGGAACATCGAGACGCGCCGCCCGTATGCGCGTCACCAGCCCGCAATGGCAGCCAACGGCAACCCCTGAAGTGTGATCGACATGGGCAATCCTGCCAAAGGAGCCGGTGATGCCCATCCATCTTGCCACCAGAGCTTGTTGTTTGCTGGCAGCAGTACTGCTGACTGGCTGCATCCATCCGAGCCAGCAGTCGACGCCTCATGCGCCAGGCACCCAGGCGTCGAGCAGCGAGCTTTCCTCCGTCGACGCTTCGCCTGGCGAAGCCGCTGCGCGCGCACGTTGCACGCGCTACTTCGAGTCGGGGCAGTGGAGCTACCGCTACGACCCAGGCATCCGCAAGAACGCCTGGACCCTGGAGCTCACGCCTACCTATTGCGGGCGACGCATCCGCCAGGACGAAACCAACGCCGCCTACGCGGAACTGTACAAGCGCTACGGCAGTGACTGGCGCTGGCGCCTCGACAACGGGGGCGGCATGCGTCGTCAGTTGGTGTGCCACCTGGCCACCGCCCGCTACAAGAAAACCTGGAACCTGGAGCCTTTTCGACCCGATGTGTCTCATCGCGTATCGGTGGCTGCCGGTTGCAATCCGACGCCACGTTGACAGGCAGTTTCAGCACTGCAGCACAAGGAGTGGACCATGAACAGGTTAAAGGTGTTGATGTTTCTGGGGTGCGTAGCAGCCAGTGCGCCGGGGTTGGCACAGTGGGCGCCTGGCTCACCACGCAGCTCGCTGGAGGACGGCAACGCCACCGTAGCCGACCTCAGGTACAACTACAGCGCAGGCAACTCGCATTGCGGTGATTCAGGCAAACCGCCGTTTCTATGCAGCGGTGTCCTGATGCGCGTCACCCAGCGGCCGCAGAACCCCGGGGCATTTCGCATCTGGGACCCTAGCCCGACCTCGGCGAGAAGTGGCGGAACGTCGTTCTCCTACATACGTTACGACGCAAGGTTCAGGTCAGTGGCGTGGGGCTTCAACGACGGTCTGATCATGTATCCCCAGGACCGCAGGCCAGCGGGCAAGGACCTGCTGATGGTGCAGTGCGCCTACAGCATGGATGGCTGGAACTGGTTCAGGAACACACCCTGCGGCACCATGGTCTACGAGGGAGTTGTTTACCCACACAGCCGGCCATGCCAGAGCCAGGGCGTTACCACGCCACAACAATGGCTCGGGATCTGGTACCAGCCCGCCAAGTACCGCCCGCTGAATCAATGCGGCTTCGACATGCGCAGGGGCGTTGCCAACAGTGCCGGTTACTTCATGCTCATGCTGCAGATGAAAAACATACTGGCCGCAGAAGGGTTCAGCGAGCAGAACGAACTTGTTGTTACGACATGGCCGGCGGGTCGTGCCAGAACCCTGCCCATCCAGGCATTCTTCTATATGCCAGTGGGTGTGCCTGCCCACTGGCCGGCAGGGGTACCGAACGGGCTGGCCGCTGCCAGGCTCAACCAGAAGGAGTTTCGGGCCGACACCGGCATCATCGTGCCCATTGTGCGGCTGACGCCACCTGCCAACATCAATGATCACTTTCGCTTCGACTTTATCGTTGCCGATCAAGCCGAAACAGGTTCGACCGGGGTCGTGCCTCCGAAACCGGTGCCAGGCCGCTGCCCGCGCTACATAGACTCGGTGAAATGGGGCGCGATCAATGGCAACCAGTGGAGCCTGGAAATCAAGCCTTCCGCCTGTACCCGCACTATCGCCGCAGACCAGACCGACCTGGCGTTCCAGGAGCTGCTGAACAAGGCCGGCAGTGACCGGCAGTGGAGCAACACCAACAGCATGCGTCGCCAGTTCGTCTGCCTGCTGACCACGTACCGAACCAAAGCATCCTGGTTCATCGAGCCGCATCGCCCTTATGTGTCCCACGAGGCGGCGGTCAAGGCCAACTGCAACCCCTAGGTTGTTGCAGGCCCGCACTTTATTGCGGCCGAGCACAGGTCGTGAGTTGTCGCTTTATTGATACCTGCTGAAACTAAGCACTTGGCAGGCAGACGCAGTTACAGCGTGCAGTGATCGGCCCGCTTTCACGCCAGCCACAGCCTGAACTGCTCCTTGCAGTAATCCACGAACAACTGCGCAGGCTTGGTCAGCTGCGCACGTTTGAGCCAGGCGGCCACCAGTGCCGAACCGGTCACGTCTTCGGCGATATCCACGCACACCAGTGGCTGGCCGTCATAGCTGATGGTGGAACGTGGCCGCGTCACCAGCAGTGCGAAACCGAAACCCTGGCCGACCATGCCGCGCACCATCTCGATAGAGGGCGAGCCGAACACGATGTTCGGGTTCAGGCCCAGTTCCTCGAAAATGCTCACGAAATAGGTACGGCTGGGTTGCACGTCCAGCAGGATCATCGGCTCAAGTACCAGGTCGCGCAGCGAAACCTGGGCCTGACCGGCGAAGCGATGGCCGGCAGGCAGCAGGGCGTAGGGCCTTTGCGGCGCGGTCAGCGGCTCGGTTTCGATGGTGCTGTCCAGGTCATGCTGGTAGAAGATCGCCAGGTCGAAGCGGCCGGCCGTCAGCCCCTGTACCAGCTCTTGCTGCTCGCCATCGCGCAGGCGAATTTCCACGCCCGGAAAGCGTTGGCGAAACCCGGCGATCAGCCGCGGCAGATAGAGTGGGGCGACGGTTTCGAAACAGCCGATGTCGATCTGCCCACTCACCACGTCGTTGTCCGCCAGGGCGTTCTGCTCGAACTCATGGGCCATGCGCAGCAGTTCCTGAGCCTTGCGGTAGAACCGCGCACCGCCCGGGGTCAGTGAAACCCCCTGGGCATGATGCCGAATCAGCAACTGTACGCCGAACCCGTCTTCGAGCCCCTTGATGGCCGTGGATATCGATGGCTGTGCGATGTACAGCTTGCGCGAGGCTTCGGCCACGCTGCCGCATTCGACCGTGGTGACGAAATATCTAAGCTGACGCAGGGTATAGGACGCCACGCAAACACCTCAGGTTGTAGTTTTTGCCTACCTTACCGCGTGCTGGCCTTGCGTGCCCCGCAGGTTGCAGCGGATTTTGCGGGGCACAGAGCATATTTTTCCTTCGCTGGCGGATACGCGGCCCCTGACCATTGATCGGCTGGCTGGCACCTACCACGTCCAGGGGCCTCGAAAAACTGCAGGGCCCGCATTTGTCGGACCACGACCTGAGGTGACCGCCATGGCTATCGATCCACGCCCGCAGGATGACCCCCTGTGGAAGGACCCGCTCAACGACCCGCGACGCGAACACGACCCGGTGACTGACCCGAACGTGCGTGGCGACGACGATCGCCGCGAACACCCTAACGACGTCGAGGGCATTCCCGACACCAACCCGTCAGTGCCCGAACCTGACGAGCCGACGCCACTGTCGGATGAACGACGCTGAACCTGTACCGGAGGACGCCAAGCATGATTCATGACCCGCGCAACCGCGAGCCCGTTGCTGAAGACCAGCCACAACCGCTGCCGCAAACCTGGAAACGCCCGGACGATGGCAAGAGCCTGCCTGAACGCGATGTGGAGGTGCCGTTGCAGGATGCCGGACGCCCGGACGAAGGAGGGCAGGAGCAGAGCAATACACCCGAACCTCACAAGGAAAACCCCTACAGCCCTGACTTCAAGCCACAACGTGAGCGCAAGCCGCGCACTGATGCCGATATCGATACCGATGGTGGCTAGCACGCGATTTTGTGCTGCGATGATTTTAACGAACCGTTGAAAATTAAACTTTATGTTGATATTTTCTCGGTTCGTTTTTTCTTGTGGTGCGCTCGATGGCCCTCGATACAACCCCTGAACGCCAGCTGGTGCTGGGCGTACTGCACGCAACGGTGCAGATGCTTGGCACTGTGCTGGGACGCACCACCGAGGTGGTCCTGCACGACCTGACCCGGCCGGAACATTCGGTGATTGCCATTGCCAACGGGCATGTCAGTGGGCGTCAGATCGGCAGCCCGGTACTGGCCGGGCCTCGTGAAGACCAGGGGTTCAATGCGGTGCTGCAGGCCCTGCGCGACAAGGGCAGCCATACCCCGGTGGTGGTGGGCAACTACCCGAGCCTGGGCCGCGACGGCAAGACCCTGCGCAGTGCCACTGCGGTGTTCCGCGACGCCTTGGGCGAGCCCTATGCCAGCCTGTGCGTGAACACCGACTTCAGTGGCATCGCCGCCGCCCAGGCGTGCCTGGAACAGCTGCTGCCCGGCACCGGGGCAGCCCCCGGCGAGCCCACCGAGAACCAACCCGACCTCGAGCAGTTGATGGCGCAGATCATCGATGCGCCCTGCACGACGCACGCAGCCAGGGCCGGCGTATCGCCAAGGCGCAGAAGCTCGAGGCGGTGCGCCAGATGCACGATGGCGGACTGTTCATCGTCAAGGGCGCCGTCGAGAAAGCTGCCGCCGCACTCGGGGTGACACGCTACACCATCTACAACTACCTCGATGAAATCCGCAACCGCTGAGCAAGCGTTGAAATTCAATCGATCGTCGAACTGGCCTGACCTGGAGCCTGGTATGTCCCTGCATCTCGAAACCCCTTTGGTACCTTCGCGCCCGCTCAGCCTGGCCAGCGGCCAGGACGTGTGGCTCAAGCTCGACGCCCTGCAGCCCTGTGGCTCGTTCAAGCTGCGTGGCGTGGGCCTGGCTTGCCAGGCCTATGCCAGGCAAGGCAAGCGCCGCTTCGTGTCCTCGTCGGGGGGCAACGCCGGTATTGCGGTGGCCTATGCGGGCCGCTGCCTGGGCTTGCCGGTGACCGTGGTGGTGCCGCAAACCACCACCGAACGCGCCAGGCAGCTGATTCGCCAGGAGGACGCCGAGGTCATCGTGCACGGCAGCGCCTGGCACGAGGCCAATGCCTATGCGCAATCGCTGCTCACCGACGACGCGGCCTTCATCCACCCCTTCGACGATCCGCTGCTATGGCAAGGCCATGCCAGCCTGATCGACGAGGTGGTCATCAGTGGGTTCAAGCCCGATGCGATCGTGCTCTCGGTGGGCGGGGGCGGCCTGTTGGCCGGGGTGTGCGAGGGGTTGGCACGTAACGACTGGGCTGACGTGCCGGTATTTGCCGTGGAGACCGACGGCGCCGCCTCGCTGGCTGCCGCGATGGCCAGCAAGGCCCCGACGGCCCTGCCCGCAGTGACCAGCGTGGCGACCTCGCTGGGGGCCAAGCAGGTATGCCAGCAGGCCTTCGAACTCAGCCAGCAACGGCCGATTCACAGCCATGTGGTGACTGACGCTCAGGCGCTGGATGCCTGCGAACGTTTTCTGCTCGACCACCGTATCCTGGTGGAGCCGGCCTGTGGTGCAGCGCTGGCGCTGGCCTATGCACCGAGTGAGGCACTCAAGGCATATCAGTCGGTGCTGGTGGTGGTGTGCGGCGGGGTGACGGCCACCCACGAACAGATCCGCGAGTGGCGCGCCAGTTGCTGAAGCGGGTCAGTCCGACGCCAGCTCGAATACCTGCCAGCGTACCGAACTGACGCCTTTCTCAAGGCTCACCCGGCTGGCCAGGTGCTCGAGCTGCGAGGGCGCCTGCGGGTCGCCCATCAACTCGGCCCGCACCTCCAGCTTGGCCGGGTTGGGCAGGTCTTCACTGTGCAGCGATTGCAGACGCAGGCCACTGCTGCCAAAGCTATGCAGCATCAGGCTGCGTACCTGGATCTCGTCTTCGGCGCGGCATACGATGCGCACCTCGTAACGCTGCTCGGCCTCGCTGGCCGGTAACACATCCTGCTGGTTCAGCCGCTGGGCGATGTCACGCAGCAGGATGTTGGCGCATAGCACCATCAGGCTGCCCAGGCTCGCCTCAAGCAGTAACCCCAGGCTGCACAGCACACCGACGGCGGCGGTACACCACAGCGTGGCAGCGGTGTTCAGGCCGCGCACGTTCATGCCGTCGCGCATGATTACGCCACCGCCCAGAAAACCGATGCCCGACACCACATAGGCCGCCACCCGCGAAGCGTCGGCCGGGAGCATGCCCGGTACGGCCTGGGTCACCAGCACGAACAGGCAGGCGCCGGTGCTCACCAGCGCATTGGTGCGCAGCCCGGTGAGGCGCTGACGCAGTTGACGTTCAGCGCCGATCAGCGCCCCCAGTACCAGCGCGACAGCCACGCGCAGCAAGAATACTTTCCAATCCATGAACCACCTCAAGGCACCGGCAGACAGCCGGCGTCAGCGCACTTGTGCGCGTAAAGATTTCGGGGATGGCAACGGGTACGAGCAGCCGACACACCTCGTCACGATGAGGGGCGTCAAGCGGGGAGGGAAATGAAGATGCGTCATCCCGCCAGGGATGCGGATCGCCACTGACCACCGTGTTCGGCGAGCAGTGGCAGAAGGGTCTGCTGGACTAGCTCGCCGGCTGTACCTGTCGCAATCGACTAGGGCAACTGTCCAATGCAGGACTCCTGTGCAGGCTTGCAAAAATGCGGGCGAGAACGTAACGCCATGGTGCGAGCCGGTCAAGGCTTTTGTTGCAAGTGAATGAGTGTGCCAGCCTGGGCAGAGGGTTCAGCACGCGTAACTTTCACTCGATGTGCCCAGTGTTGCCATACACGTTTCATGCCTTGCAACTGGCAATATTACCAGTCTGAAAACACAGGTGCTCAGCATGAACTTGTTTAACTAGCAACTTGACCGGGAGGGCAGTGATCTTACACTCTGAATGCCACGCTGCCAGATAAAGGGCATCCTCATGAACCTCCATTTTTCGCGCACCCTTATTGCTTTCACGCTTTTCGTGATAATGATTGTGCTCTCGCTGGTCATCATCCTTTTCATGAATAAGTCCACAACGCCTCCTCCTGCACCACAGGGTATTTCAGTGTTGCATTTGTACAAGAAAAACAGCGGGGGATGCACTATCCAGATGACCGTCGGCATGCATCGCTTTGCCAACAATGATTGCGACAATGACGAGATGTATAACTTCGCCGTTGAAAACCCTCGGGATGGCGTAAGGTTCGGCATTTACAATGCCGGGCACTGCAATTCGGATGAGTCCTATTCGCACTATAAAATCGTCAATCCGATCTATGGTCAGATGACTGCAAAAATAAGTGTTTCAAGGGCCCATTATGTCGCTATTGGCCAGGAGGTAACCCGGGGCATCATCTCCGAGGGCTTCAAGGATGGGAAGCTGGAGGGCAAGGTGTCCTGCGTCTATGTATCAGCCGATGGATAAAGCCCACTCCCGGCAACCCGTTCCACTCAACCGCAGGAAGCGACATCATGGCCCACGTTACAGACACTGCAGTTGCAACCTTGAGTTATTTTCTGATCGAGGCAGATGCGTTCAGAGGACAACAGAATGCCAAAGCACATCTGTTCGCGAATGGTCGTCAAAAATCAAAAGTGATCATAACCTTACAAGCCCGTAACTCGTATGGCGAAGTGGTACTGTTACCGGTTGGCGGCCTCGAGATAATTCCGTACACCACCGCGCCCGGGGGGTGGGTTTCTGGGACGCAGCCGCCCGAAACCGGGATACTGCCTTATGATGAAGGCACCGTCAGAAGTGGCAAGACTTCAAAAAAAAAACATACTGACAGCAATGACTATCAGACCTTTGTACGCTACCTGCATTTGGACCCCAGTGTTGATGCGCGCACGGTGTTCAAGTTTGCAGCCAGGATCAGAGTGCAAAGCAGAGTCTGGACGACCAACAATCTTGATGTCCCGTATGGTGGCCAAGGCGAAGGAGGGCGTTTCAATAGCAGCGTTCAGATAGAGGCTGTAGAACCAACGCAATACAGGGTAGGGCACGGGTTGGTCGTATCCAGGCCTGTGGTGGTGTTCCAGGGCGCCTCCTCAGAGGCCGGAGGCGTGCGGCACGTGTCGAAAATACCTACGTTACATTGCAGAACCCACGAACCGCCAATGTCGTGAAGATCCACAGCATGCAACAACCCGCCTATGGATCGTCGCTCCACTTGAACAAGGCAACCTGCATCGGAGCCCCCAACAGCACGGCATCGACCCCCACGATCGT
Organism: Steinernema feltiae; assembly: GCA_007213375.1. Lineage (NCBI taxonomy): Eukaryota > Metazoa > Nematoda > Chromadorea > Rhabditida > Steinernematidae > Steinernema > Steinernema feltiae. The sequence goes on along the minus strand of MQUG01000497.1, from coordinate 49,013 downwards.
GGGCTCAACCGAAATGATGATGGCCTACTACGACCTTCTCAGCCCCCTGAGATCACCGCGTGACGCAATCTGTATTGCGGTGGGCATGATCGCCTACTTCAACGTCGTTCTGAAGAGACTCCAGCAAAGCTACACCTACGGCATGGATGTCTATGGCAACCGCTTCGATCTGTCGGTGCACCTGCATTCCGAAGACCCGAATGCAAGCAACCAGGCACCGTGGGGGTATACCTTGACCGTTGAAGGGGTGCCTCCCCGATCATTCGAGGCGCTTGCATCTTCGCGAGCTGCGCCACCATTGGGGAGTTGGCTGTCGCAGATACGTATGAGACTAGGCTCGCCAACGGGACACCTTTACCCGAATCTGCGCCAGCAGGTGGAAGTTGTAGTGGAAATACAGCCACGCACCAATCAGGACGTCTCCCAGCAAGAGCTCGACAGCGTGTGCCTGCTGCTACGCAACGATGACGGTACCTACACTGCGCTGCAGTGCGAGGATAACGGGCAAGCCCAATGGTTCTACAGGACGGTACGCAACGCCTACGACTACTACCCAGGCACGTCAGCACAGGCCAGCGTGCATGCAGCTTCAGAGGGCGAAGCACTTGCCGTCTACACCCGCCGGTTCTACGTGCATTCCCGTGCCCTTGCGGGCACCAATGTCACCCTTTGGGCGGGCATCACCCGCATACAGGGCGCTGAAGAGTACTTCTACGTCACGGACGGCAGCGAAACCAGTTTCGACGAGCACGTCGATATCAGCACAAAGCCCATCCCTGTGTTCGGCCTTGACGACTACAGCTTTGAGCGGGAACTGGTAGGCGGTGAGGGAAATTCCGATCTTTTCATCTGGGAATATGTGCTGAGCACCTGGGTGGCCTTGCGTGCCGTGGAACCTACGGGTTTCGGGATGATCCAGTGGGCCGTGCGTTCGCCCAGTGACACCCGGGCCTCCCACGTCGGCTACGCCGCCCCGGGCCACAGCGAGGTGTCCTACAACCCTCTGATCGAGCTGGGCGACGACTTCAGGCCAGTGCCCAGCGTGTCAAGGATACGCCCGCAGAGCGTCGTCGTGGTCCTTCAGGGGGCAACAACATACCGTTTCATAGCCAGTCCTCCCGAGAGCAAGGTGGCCCGCGCCCGCTGTTGTTCGTTGACGCGTATGGCAACGACCACACCTTGATGATCCATTACGCCGATACCTCTGCGTCCGGCTCACGCAGCCTGCGGCTGTCGCTGGCAACGGGTGCCGAAAGCCGGAGCGCCACGGATGACGAGGCCTGACGACGTTACCCGGCGCCTGCGCGCCGGCGCGCTCTACACCCAGGCGAGTAATTTTCTGAGCCATGTAAGCACCGGCGTGGACCCCAGAACCAGCCAGTTCACGCTGGCTTGCGAGCTGCCGGCACTGCACGCCAACCACCTTGCCGGGCCGGTCATTCAACCTGCGCTGCATTTCAGCCCACTGGGCTCGCACACCGACAGCGGGTATGGCCTCGGCTGGACGCTCGGGTTGTCCATGCTCGATTTCAACACCGGTCAGCTACGGATCAATTCGGGCGACACGTTCAAGTTCGATAGCGACCGTTCGGATTTGAGCAAGGGCGGGCAACTGGTGTTCGAAGACCAGAAGCTGTGTTCGTTCGAGGTGTTCACCGTTGACGACAGGGCTCGCTGTTTTCGCATCGACTACAAGGATGGCGTCTGCGAGTACCTCGAGGTCCAGGACAACAGCGGCATGGCCATGCTCAAGCAGATCGTTTCTGCCCAGGGGCGCCGCGCGTACCTTGAATGGCTTGCAGGCAGTGGCCCCTACCTGCTGTGGACCATCCGCGACGAGCAGCGTCTGTTGCTGGACGTCCAGCATGATAGGGATGAAACCCGCTTCGTGATGTTTCCGGGTTCTGACAGCACCACAGTCGTCACGCTGCTGCGAAGTGACCGGCTCAATGAGCTGATCCTGCCTGATGGCGGCAACCGCTGGGCCTTCACCTATTGGCAGGATCCGCAAAGCCGATTGCTGTTCCCGAGCAAGGTGCTGGGGCCGCTGGGCAGCACGGACGAAGTCGATTACGCCACGGGGAACAATGGGCTTCGGCTGCCACAGGGCGCGCCGCTGACCGCTTTGCCCAGGGTGTCCACGCATCGGCACGACCCCGGTGCGGCCCAGCCGGTGGCCTACACCACCTACGCCCTGATCGGCTCGAACAACTGCTTTGGCTACGGGGGTGTCTCGGCAGGTGAATGGGCAGACGGCAAGGACAACCTCTATCTTCTGCCACGTTATGACTATGGATGCCTGCAAACCCTGCACGACGAACAGGGGCGCAAGGTGCAAAGTGTCGAATACACCTGGAATCACTATCACCTGCAGACGCAGAAGTTGACCGTGCGCGGCGAGTGCAGGGTTTGCCAGCAGAGCGTGTACGCAGACGACCCTGCAGTGGGTTGGGACGACCAGCCGGCCTGGTGTCAGCTGCCGATTGCCCGCATTACCCGCTATGAAACCGGCAACCGGTTCAGGGAGGAACGCGACACGTGCGAATACGATGCCTATGGCAATGTACTGAACCAGCGATTCGCCGATGGGCGCAGCGAAAGCCGCGAATACTATCCGCTGGGTGGCGCGCAGGGCTGCCCGGATGACGGGGGAAGGTTCGTGCGCTGGCTCAAGCGCTTCACCACTACTGCCCCGGCACCCGATGCACGGTCAGCGGGTCATGTGGCGCACACCGACTATGCCTACGTCAGGCTGCACAAGCGCCAGGCAGAGGATCGACAGCACCTGGTGCTGGACAGCGAAGTGGCTCGGGAAGCGATTGATAGCGGGGAAGTTGAAACGGCCAGAATCCTGCAGCGTGTCGAGCAGGCAGCAGACAGCCCGTTCCATGGCCTACCGATATCCAGTGTAACGCTCTACAACGGCTACGCCGCCACCACGAATTTCCTGCGCACCTTCGAAGGCCCGTTGCTGTGCGAAACCCAGCAACGGATCAGCCATGACCACCTGGTAATCAGCTCATCGACCCTGCGCCACGTGCTGACGGGCCTGACCATCGAAGAACGCAACGAACACGGTACCGTGACCCGTTTTGACCACGACGCACTGGGCCGTACCATACGCCGCATAGAAAGCGCGAACACGCCGTATGCGACCAGCACCCGCTGTACCTACCAGCTGGTTGGCCTGCAGCGTGATCGAACGGTGTACGTCGAGCAGACCGACAGCAACGGCCAGCGCCTGCGTGTGGAGCTGGATGGTCAGGGACGCCCGGTGCGCGAACTGCTCGAGTTTCTGGACAGCCCCGGTGCCCCCCTGCGTGAAGTGCGCCGAGTGACCTACGACGTACAGGGCAATGTCACCAGTGAGACCTCGCAGGACTGGGCTGCCGCCCAGAACACCCCGTTTTGTAGCAGTACGGTGCTCACCGCCTACGATGACTGGGGCTCCGCATGCCGGGTGCAGCATGCAGACGGCACGGTGGACCATACAAAGCACGACCCCATCCAGCGTACCCAAGTGTCCTGGCAACAGAGCGCCACCGGGGAGCAAGGGCCTCGCACCACGCTGTACCTGAATGCAAGCGGCAGTGTCGAACGTGTGGAGCTGCATGAGCCTGGGGGTGGCCCGTTGTTGCGCCGGGAGCGCTGGACACTCGATGCGCTTCAGCGTCCGGTAGCCCATACGATAGAAACGCCCGATGGCGAGCAGCGCACCACGTCCACCGTCTACGACCGTGACGGCCGGGTCGCGCAGCGTACCCTGCAAGACCACAGCCGCGTGAAATGGCGCTTCGCCCCCCACAGCGATGGCGATGCCATTGCAACCCTTTCACTATGCACCGCAACCCGCGAGACGCTGCTGCTCAAGCAGACGTTCGATGGCCTGGATCGCCCCTGACGCGCGATTGCGGCGGGCAGCAGGAAACCCTGGCGTATGTGTCGGGGCAGATTCCTCCCGAAGCACTCACACGCTCCAACGGCAGTGTCACGCACTTCGGCTATGAACCCGAGCTGGATTATCAGCTCAAGCGCATCGCGCGGCCGAGCGAAAACAGTGAAAGTACCTTCACCTACAGCCCGCCCCACGGTCGCCTTACCCGGGCCACCGGCGGGCTGGGGCAGATAGCTTGGGATTTCACCGCCTCGGGTGTGACCAGTGCCGAGCACTGGCACCATGCAGGCCAGCCCCATACCTGCGGCTGGCAGTATTCGTTGAACGGTCGCGTGCTGTCGTTTGCCGATGTACACGGCCAGATGACTTACTGCACCTACGATGCCGTGGGGCGTATCAGTGGCCAGCACTGCGGCCCGCTGGCCTTGCAACTGGGCTACGACGCATTCGGTCGGTTGGCGCAGACCCTCACCACCGACGGCCAGCACGGCCAGTCACAGCAGCAGACCCTGACCTACGACCTCCTGGGCCGTGAGTACACCCGGACATGGGTGTGCCATGGTATCTCGGGTATGCAGCGCTTTCGCCAGCGCTTGAGCTGGACCCAGCAGGATCAGTTAGCGACACGCACGTGGGAATCGCTGGAGGCGGAGCAGGCTACCTTGTTGAGCGAAGAGCACTACCGCTACGACGTGCGCAATCGCCTGGTCGAAGCCACCACGCAAGGGCCTCATCTGGTCACCGACCCCCGCACCGGGCAGCGCATTCGTCGCCAGACGTTCTGTTTCAATGCGCTCGACGGTTATGAACAGATCGACACCGAGTACGAGAATGGTCAATGCAACCACATGAGGTTCGCCTACGACAGCGATGTGGCTGCAGATCGTCCGGTTCAGATCACCCACAGCTGGCCGCAGGCTCTGATCATCGACCTTGAATACGACGCCGCTGGTCAACTGACAAGGGAGCGACATGACGGACAACTGTGCCGGGCATTGTCCTGGGACAGCCAGGGGCACCTGACGCGCCGGGAGGACCGCACCAGTACCTGCGACTATGCGTATGACCCGCTGGGCCGCCTGGTCGAGACCCGCGTCAATGGCACCACGAGCCACCGTTTTTATGACGGCCAGCGTATGGTCAACGAGCAGAGCGACCAGGGCTGGTTGACCTTGATGCGTGCCGGCAGCACCGTGTTCGCCCAGACCCTGCTGAGCCAGGCGGTACGCACGGTTGTGATCAGCGCCAGCGATGGGCAAGGCAGCGTGCAGATTGAAACCGGCGACAGCAATTGCTTTGTGGGTTACAGCGCACATGGCCTGGACAACGGCACCGCGCAAAGCCGGGTGGGCTACGCCGGTGAGGTGCGCGAAAACGACAGCCTGTTGTACATGCCCGGCAGCAACCGCCCTTACGACCCGTGCCTGTTCATGTTCCTCAGCCCTGACAGTGCAAGCCCGGACGGCGCGGGCGGCTTGAACCGCTATGCGTATTGCAGCGGCGACCCGGTCAACCGGGTTGACCCGGATGGGCATGCGTGGTGGAACTGGGTCGTGGCTGGTATCGGGCTGGTGCTGGGAGCGGTTGCAGTGGTAGCGACTGCCGGCACTGCAGCGCCTGCAATAGGTGCGGCATACACAGCTTTGCTCGGTGCCGGTGCGAGTACTGCAGGTGCTGCGGCAGGCGCTGTCGCGGCGGTGGCCACCACGTCGATTGCAGGAGCCGTATCGGTGGCAGCGGTAGCGGTGGAAGCCATTGCCCTGGGTAGCGGAGCTGCGTCGATGGCGCTTGAGGCCAGTGGCAACGAAAAGGCTGCGGGCATTCTGGGCTGGATATCGTTCGGAACAGGCCTGGCTTCGTTAGGTATGTCGATTGGGTCGTCTGCGCCAAAAGTTGCCGCGAAGGCCAATCGCCTAGTGGGTGGCCTGCGCAATGGTCAACTGCTGAAAAGAAGCGCTTCGAAGTTTTCCAGCCTGCCGACTGTGACCACGCAACCCCTGAGTTCGGCACCGAAGGCGGCCTGGAAAAGCTTTTCGACGGGGCAGGATAAAATCATCTTCGGTAGCAACCGCCCCGTTGCAGGAAAAAACTTCAATACGCCCCTGAATTATTTCCGCCGTAGAACGAGTGTGAATGCCGTTCCACGGGAGATCTTGATTTTTTCGGGCTCTCACGGCGCCCCCGATGGAGCCAACTGGGCCAGTAATGGCATCCGCAGATCAACCTTGATCAATTCAGATTTTTTCCTATCGGATACGGCGACCCATGGTGGCGCAGTGGGAGGAAGAGTGAGGGTAGTCGACCTCAAGGGAATGACGGAGGTGGAGTTTGGCCGCTACCTGAACAATAACGACAGCCATGTGATTCTCGGCTTTTGCTTTGGAATAAATGATCAGGCATTGAGGTTCTACAAGAACCTGGCACCGGTGACGAGTTACGTACCGTAGGGTATTGGGAATGGAAAACTAGGTACGTAACGGCAAATAGGGCAACAGGCGTTGGGTTTCACTGCGCACCACCGCATAGCATTCACAACTCAGTCGTTCCAGCTGCGGCCGATCGAGCACCTTGATGTGCCCGCGGCTGTACTCGATCACCCCCAGGCGCTGCAACTTGCCGGCCGCATCGGTGACGCCTTCGCGGCGCACGCCCAGCATGTTGGCGATCAGCTCCTGGGTCATGTTCAGCTCGTTACCGGTCAGGCGGTCCAGCGACAGCAGCAGCCAGCGGCACAACTGCTGATCGATCGAGTGGTGGCGATTGCACACGGCGGTCTGTGCCATCTGGGTGATCAGCGACTGGGTGTAGCGCAACATCAGCAGCAACAGCTCGCCATGGCGGTCGAACTCGTCCTTGAGCCGCTGGCCCGGCAAGCGCCAGGCAAGCCCGGCACTTTGCACCACGGCACGGTTGGAGGTGCTTTCGCCGCCCATGAACACCGCAATGCCCACCAGCCCCTCATTGCCCACCACGCAGATCTCCGCCGAGGCGCCGTTTTCCATGACATACAGCAGCGAAACGATGGCATCGGTGGGAAAGTACACATGCGTCAGCCTGTCGCCCGGCTCGTAGATCACCTTGCCCAGCGGCAAGGCAACCTGCTCAAGGTGCGGCAGCAGCCGCTCGCGAACCGGGTCGGGCAGGGCGGCGAGCAGATGGTTCTGCCCGCTGGCTGGATCATGGGACATGGGGCCGGCATCCATAGGGTAAGGCCCTAGGGTACTCCCTTTAGCAAGGGTAACGTCGCGGTTGCCGATGCAGCGCACAGCAAGGTGACCTGATGCTCGGCGCCATCATCGACCAGCGACAGGCTTGTGCCGTCGATCACCCCGCCATCCAGGCTCAGCACCTGTACGGCCTGTGTGCCCGGTGCACATCGATGTGATAAACGCTGGCGCCATACCGGTACTGCAGGCTGAAGCCCGACCATTCTGGCGGCAGCAGCGGTTGCAGCAGCAGGTGTTGCCCTGGCGCTCCACCCCAGCAGCGATTCGACGATCAGCCGGTACATCCATCCGGCCGCACCGGTGTACCAGCTCCAGCCGCCGCGCCCGGCATGGGGCGCCACACCGTAGACATCCGCCGCCATCACGTAGGGCTCCACCTTGTAGGTTCGATGCGGGTGGCATGGCCCTGGCTCTGGGGCTGATCATGCGCATCAGTTCCCAGGCGCGGGCGCCGTCGCCCAGGCGGGCGAACGCCATGCTCGCCCACACGGCGGCGTGGGTGTACTGGCCACCGTTTTCACGAACCCCCGGTACATAGCCCTTGATGTAGCCGGGGCGAGCGTGCCCTTGTCGAACGGCGGGTCCAGCAGCAGCACGATGCCGATATCACGCCGCACCAGGTGGCGGTCCAGCGACGCCATGGCACTGCGGCAGTGATCCAGGGCGCGGCGCCCGACAGTACCGACCAGCTCTGGGCGATGGAATCGATGCGGCACTCCTGGTTGCTGGCCGACCCCAGGGCTGGCCATTATCGAAATACGCACGCCGGTACCAGGCGCCGTCCCAGGCATGGCCTGCAGGTTGCTGCGCAGCCGCCGCGCCTGCTCGCCGCAGCGCTGGGCAAAGCGGGCATCGCCATGCAACTGCGCCGTTTCGGCGAACCGACGCAGCACCTCGTGGGCGAAAAAGCCCAGCCATACGCTTTCGCCTATGCCGTGCTCGCCCACCTTGTTCATGCCGTCGTTCCAGTCGCCGCTGCCCATCAACGGCAAGCCGTGGGCCCGACGCAAAGGCCGTGCTCCAGCGCGCGCTGGCAATGCTGGTAGAGGGGCTCTTGCAGGGGCGAATGACCGGGCAGGTCGTAGTAGGACTCCTCGCCGTTGTTGAGTGCGCGACCGTCCAGATAGCCGACGGGCTCGTTCAGCACCGCAGTGTCGCCAGTGATCTGCACATAGCGGCTGGTGGCCAGGGCCAGCCAGAGCATGTCGTCGCTGCAACGGGTTCGCACGCCGCGATCCATCGGCGGGTGCCACCAGTGCTGCACGTCGCCCTGCACGTACTGGTGGCGGGCACACAGCAGCAGGTGGGCGCGGCTGCTGGCAGGGTCGGCGTGCACCATGGCCATGCTGTCCTGCAACTGGTCCCTGAAGCCAAATGCACCGCCGGACTGGTAATAGCCGCTGCGGGCATGGAAGCGACAGGCAATCACCTGGTACATCAGCCAGCCGTTGACCAGAACGTCCAGCGCAGGCTCCGGGAGTGGATGCGCAGGCTGCCCAGGGTGGTGCGCCAGTGCTGCGTGACCCGCGCCAGTTCGACGTTGGCGGCGCGTACGCCGCGGTACTGCTGCACCCGCCGGGTGGCGGCCTTGGCGTCCTGCTCGGCGCCCAGGCGGAACACCACTTCGCGGCTTTCACCAGGCGCCAGCTCGACGCTTACCTGCAGCGCACCACAGGGGTCCATGCCGCCGCCGAGGCGCCCCGAAAGGCGCGCCCGGCGCAGGGCTGCCGGGTCGGCCAGGGTACCGTTGCGCCCCAGAAACTCGACCCGGTCGCCACTGAGGCCGGCCTGGGGCCAGTCGCAGTCCAGAAACCCCACGCGACCCGAGAATTCGATGGAGTAGGCGTTGCGCGCAAACAGCGCGCCACTGAACGGGTCGGCTTCGGTGACGACGTGCATGGCCGACTTGCTGCGCAAGTCCCCCAGCACCCATTCCACGTAGCAGGTCGCTGACAGGCGTCGCGCACGATCGCCGGTGTTGCGCAGCACCAGGCGCGAGAATTTGACCGGCGCATCCAGCGCCACGAACACCCACAGCTCACTGTGTATGGCGTCCTGCACATGCTCGAACACGCTGTAGCCAAAGCCGTGGCGGGTTCGGTAGGCGCCGCTGCCCGGGCAGGGCGCCGGGGTCGGCGACCAGACCTGCCCGGAATCTTCGTCGCGCAGGTACAGCACTTCGCCGCCGGGGTCGCTGACCGGGTCATTGTGCCAGGGGCTCAAACGGTACTCGTGGGCGTTTTCGTACCAGCTGTAGGCACCGCCGGTTTCCGAGACGATGCTGCCGAACCCGGGGTTGGCCAGCACGTTGACCCAGGGCGCCGGGGTCGGCTGGCCCGGGCGATGATTGATGATGTATTCACTGCCGTCGGCGCTGAAGCCGCCGTAGGCGTTGCCCAGCGTGGGCGCCATGGCCAGCGGCTGCAGCGTGTAGCCGGCACTCTGCGGCCCTTGCAGCAGGCTGGGGGTGAACGGCGCCAGGGCCGGCTCGATGCGCCGCCGGTGGACCTGCTCGGCCAGGCTGCCATGGCTGTCGTTGAGTATCAGGCGTGCCACCGAGCGCATCAGCGTGCGGTCTTCGCTGGACAGCTGCTGCGCAGGACGCACGAAGATGCCGCCCGGGCGGTCCAGCAGGGCCGCTTCGACCCCGGAGGTCACCAGGCCCATGATCAGGTCCTGCAGTTGCTGGCGGTAGCCGGCCTGGTCTTCGTTCCAGATCACCAGGTCCACCACCAGGCCTTTCTGGCGCCAGTAGGCATGGGCCTGGACCATCTGCTGCACCAGCTCGATGTTGGCCGGGTCGGCGATCTGCACCAGCACGATGGGCAGGTCCCGGAGATCGCCTGGCCCCACAGCCCCGACTGGCTGCGCCGATTGCTGGCCAGCACGGCGCTTTCGGCGCGCAATGCAGGGTTGGCATACAGCACCGAGGCCGCCATCTGCTCGAACAGCCTGGCATCGGCCATCGAGGTGTTGAGCTGGCGCAACAGCACCTGGCTGTGGGTCCAGGCCAGGTCGAACACCCGGTCGGCCAGATGCCGGTCGCGGTATTTGTCGATCAGGTGCAGGCAGGCCTCGCGGCTGTCGGCCACCCCGGTGACCAGGTCGATGGTGGCGCTTTGGCCAGGCTCCAGGCTGATACGGCAGCGGATGGCCACGACCGGGTCGAGCACCGCGCCGGCAGTGCCGGACAGCTGCTCGCAGGTGTCCGTCAGCGCGGCCGGCGCCTGCAGGGTGCGGCCGCGGCCGATGAAGCGGGCACGGTCGGTTTCGTAGGAGATCTGCTCGATGTCCGCCCCGTGGGCTGCCAGCAGGTGGCACATCCACGGCACGGCTTCGTCACTGGCACGCGGACGCCGGCTGCACAGGATCGCCTGCAGCGGTCGCACCAGCTCGGTTTGCACGAACAGCTTGCTGAACGCCGGGTGCAGCGCATCGCTGATGGCCGAGGCCAGCACCACTTCGGCGTAGCTGGTCAGCTCCAGGGTGCGCCGGGTACGGGCGCGGTTGGTCAGGTGCAGGCGACGCAGCTCGATATCGTCCTCGGGGGACACCACGATCTCGGTGTGGCAGTCGAAGTTGAACTCGCGCACGCGAAACTCGGCGCGGGCATCGGTGAACACGGTTTCCTGGCTGTGCGCGCGATGCTGGGTGGGCTGGTAGGTCGTGGACCAGAAATGCCCGCTGGCCACGTCGCGCAGGTAACAGAAGGTGCCAAGGCTGTCGCTGGCGATGTCTTCGCGCCAGCGCGTTACCGCCATGTCGTTGCAGCGGCTGTAGCCGCCACCGGCATTGCTGACCATGACGTGGTAGCGCCCGTTGGACAGCAGTTGCACGGCCGGCCGACGACGGTCCGGGTCGGTGAACACGCGCAGCTTGGTTTCATTGCCCTGGCTGGCATCGTCGACGGTAGGCGCCTGGGCTGCATGCAGGTATTGCGTGGCGCGTTTGGGCACGCGCTCCTGCAGCAGCAGGGCACAGGCCTGGAAGGCCGGCTCGGCGGCAAAGCGCCGCTGCATGGGCTGACCCAGCAGCAGCGAGGTCAGGGCCAGCAGGCTCATGCCCTGGTGGTGTGCCATGAACGAGCGCACCACGGCGGCATCGGAGCCAGGGGGCAGGCGTGCCGGGGTGTAGTCGACCGCCTCGTACAGCCCGAACCGCCCGGCCACCCCCTGCCTGGCCAGGCGCCGCAGGTTGTGGCAGGCGGCCGCGGGCGCGACCATCAGTGCCAGGGCACTGGCGTAGGGCGCGACCACGTTGTCCTCGCCCAGGCCACGCTTGAGGCCCAGCCCCGGCACGCCGAAGGCGCGGTACTGGTAGTTCAAGTGCGCATCGACGGTGTTGTAGCCGGACTCCGAAACGCCCCAGGGCGTGCCCAGCTGGCTGGCATGCTCGATCTGGCGGGTGACGGCCGCCTGGCAGGTCTGGTCGAGCAGGGTGCCTTCGTAGCTGGGCATCACCAGCATCGGCATCAGGTACTCGAACATCGAGCCGGACCACGACAGCAGCACCGGCACCCCGGCATTGCTGGTCAGCAGGCGCCCAGGGCAAACCAGCTTTCCTGCGGCACCTGGCCCTGGGCGACGACCACGAAACTGGTCAGGCGAACTTCGGACGCCAGCAGGTCGTAGAAGGCGCTGTCCAGGCGTCGCTCATCGACGTTGTAGCCGATCACGAACAACTCGCGGCGGGCATCGTAGAGAAAGCCGAAGTCCATGTCGGCCATGGCCTCGACGCGCTGGGCAAGCTGGGCCGCCTGCTGCATGCGCTGGCGGGCCAGGGCCCGTACCTGCAGCACCTGCGGGCGATCGGCAGCGCACCACTGCTCGGCGTCCAGCCGCGCCAGGTCGCGCCAGCAACCGGTCGGCGGCCGCGTGCCCGGTTCGTTGGTGGCAGGCAGGGCAAAACGCAGCAGCTCGTCGCGCTGCTCGGTGCACTGACGTTGCAGGCTGTCGAACCAGAAGCGCGCATCCGGATCGTCAGCGGGCGCCGGCAGGTCGAGTGCGTCCTGCAGCAGCTGCACCAGATCGTGTGGCTGAGGTGCCTGCAGACGCCGGCATAACGCCTGTACCTCGTTGGCGGGCAGGCCGGCACTGGTCAAGGCCTGGCCGAAGACGTCCAGGGTATCGAGCAACCCCTGGGCCTGGCGCGGGTCATCCAGCGGTGTGTCGGCCAGGCCCAGCAGGCCGGGCTTCAAGGTCAGCAGCAGACCGGCGAGATTGCCGCTATCCACCGTGGAGACGTACAGCGGTGGCAGGGTTTCAGGGTGAGGGTGTCGTACCAGTTGTAGAAGTGGCGCTGGTGACGCTCCAGCCCGTCCATGCTGTCGAGCATGGACTGCAGGCGTTCGAGCAGCCGCCCGCCGCCCAGGTAGCCGAAATCGTGGGCGGCCAGGTGGGCCAGCAAGGCCATGCCCATGTTGGTGGGCGAGGTGCGGTGGGCAATGCGGGCAACCGGCAGTTCCTGCACGTTGTCGGGGGGCAGCCAGTGGTCGTCGGGGCCGACGTATTGCTCGAAAAACGCCCAGGTCTGGCGCGCAAGGTTGTGCAGAAAGCGCAGGTCTTCGGCAGTGGGGTCGAAGTGCGCGCGCGGGGAGGGGCGGCTGATCCACCAGGCCAGTGCCGGGCTGGCCAGCCACGCCAGCAGCAAGGGCGCGCCAGGGCCAGGGTCATGGGGCTTGGCAGCAGGCACAGGCCCACGACCAGGGCCAGTATCGGGGCGCTGCACATGCTGCGGTACAGAGCCCCCAGACGATTGACACTGGTGCGTTCGACTTCCCGTGACGGGCTCCATTGCAACAGGCGCTGCTTGCTGACCAGCATGCGCCACAGCGTACGCACGATAGCGTCAAGGCTGTAGTAGGCCTCGATACGGCAGCCAGGCCAGGTGCAGGCCGGCGCGCGCGAAATGCAGGGCGCAGCCGCGCAGCGCCGCCCACAGGTGCTGCGCTAGGGGTACGTCGACAGGCTTGCGCAGCATCTCCAGCAGGGTGCCGAGCACCGCGTGGGTCAATACCAGCAACAGCGCGGCAAGGGTCCACAGCCCGGGCCGGCCCGAGGCCAGCCAGCCCCACAGCAACAGGCACAGCAATGCACCGGGCTCCAGGCTGCGGCGCAGGTTGTCGAACAGCTTCCAGCGGGCCAGGGCATCCAGCCGGTTGCGCGCATAGGTGCCGCCAGCGGTGGGCGCCCAGGGCAACACCCACGGCAGCAGTTGCCAGTCCCGCGAATCCAGCGGTGGCGGCGCTTGACGTCGGCGCTGTAGCGGGCCGGGTACTCTTCGAACACCTGAACATCGCTGAGCAACCCGCTGCGGGCGTAGCAGCCCTCGATCAGGTCATGGCTGAGGATGCGGTTGTCCGGCAGGCAGCCTTGCAGCGCCTGCTCGAACGCATCCACGTCGTAGATACCCTTGCCGATGAACGAGCCTTGTTCGAACAGGTCCTGGTACACGTCCGACACTGCGCGGGTGTACGGGTCGACGCCGGCGTCGCTGCCGAACAGTCGCGCATACAGCGAGCGCGCCGCGCTGGGCAGGCTGATGCCGACCCGCGGTTGCAGGATGGCGTAACCGCTGCCGGCCTGGGCGCGGTTGAGCGGGTGCTGCATGGCCCCGACGAACTGGCGGGCCGCATTGCGCGGCAGCTGGGTGTCGGTGTCCAGGGTGATGACGTAACGTACCGCCTCCAGCACCTGGACATCCCCCACCTGCAACATGAAGCGCCCCTCACCATGCCCGCGCAGCAGTGCATTGAGATCGGCCAGCTTGCCACGCTTGCGTTCCACGCCCATCCACACCTGCTCGGCGGGGTTCCAGCGCCGCGGACGGTGCAGCAGCACGAAGCGCGCATCGTTCGGGTACTTGTGGTTCAGGCCCTCGATCAGGCTGGCGGCCAGGGCCATCAGCGCGGCGTCTTCAGGCAGGGTTTCGCTGGGCGCATCGAGAAAATCGGTCAGCAGGGCAAAGTGCAGGTAATCGTCACGATTGGCCAGAAAGCGCACTTCCAGCCCCTCTGCCAACTCCTCGATATCGGCGGCATTGGCCATCAGCGTGGGCACCACCACCAAAGTACGCGCCTCAGCGGGCAGGCCCTCGCTGAAATCCAGGCGCGGCAGCAGGCGGGGCGTCACGCTCAGGGTCACCAGCCAGTTGACCAGGTCGATGGCCAGGCGGCTGGTCATCACCAGCGTGGGCAGGGCCAGCGCAAGCAGCACTGCCAGTGGCCAGCCATCGCGCAGCGTGGTGTACAGCAGCGGTGCGCTCAGGCCCAGCGTGAGCAGCGCCACCGGGCCGAGGAAGAACGTGAGTGGCGCGCGATGCAGCAGGCGCCGCCAACGTTCACCCAGCGCCACGCCGGCGTGCACGCGGCGCTCGAGCTGCGCTCGCCCGGCGCCGACCAGGTAGAACCCCACATGGGTGGTGGCGCTGGCGTGTGGCAGCGGGCTGGGCGCACCGGCGGCCAGTTCGACGGCGGCGCGGGCGATTGCCGCCTGCGACTGTGCGCTGTGCCGGGACAGGCGCTCGATGACATGCCGGTAATGATCGCGGCTGGCGAAGTCCATGGCTGGGTAGATGCCGGCAGGATCGCTGCGCAGCACCCGTTCGACGTGGCTCATGTGCTCGACGAATTCGCGCCAGTCGCTGGTGGCGAGCAGGCGCAGGCTGGCAATGCTGTTGCTGACCGAGACCTGGTCGGCTGCCTGCTGCTGGGCATCGAGCTGCACCTGACGCTCGATGCTCAGGCCGGATTCGGCGAGCATCTGCTCCACCCAGGTCAGCGGCTGGATCAGCGCGGCGCTCTGGCCTTGCAGGCGGCGTGCGAGCTCGGCGACGAAGGCGGCGGTCATCGGCGGCTGCGAGCGCGCCATGTCGGCCAGCACCAGCACCACGCTCTTGGCGTCGCGCCCGGCGGTCTCGCGCAGGCGGTCGGCCCAGTCGTTGGCCAGGTTGCGGTCGGCCCAGCTGGCCATGACCCGCGAGGCAACCCGGCGCAGGTTTTCGATCAGCGCCAGGCGCAGCATGATCGGAATAGCCCACAGCTCGCCCAGCGCCAGGGAGGTGACGCTCTGGTAGGCCTCGACGAAGTGGCTCAGGCTGTCCACGTCGACGCGCCCATCGCCATGGGCGATGGTTTCCAGGGCGATGTCATACACCCGCGGCAGCCCGCTGGACACGCCGTTGGCCAGGCGTGGCAGCTCCCGGCTGTAGCCTTTGGGCAGGTGGGTCTTGGCGATGCGGATGTGTTCTTCGACCAGGTAGTAGTTGTCCAGCAGCCATTCGGCCGCCGGCGTGACCCGTCGCGCGGTGGGCTGTTCGGCGATCAGCACCGCGCAGCTGCTGGCCAGGGTCCGTTCGTTGTCGGCCAGCCGTGCCAGCAGGGTGTCCTTGCCGCTGCGGGGGCTGAGGGCGTGGTGCTGGGCCAGAAAGGTGCCGTGGGCGGCCATCTGCTCGGCGCTGAACAGTTCGGAGCGCAGGATGGCTTCGTATTCGAACTTGCGGGGTGTGGTGCGCCAAAGGCCTGCGTTGCGCAGGCTGGCGCGTGCACGGCTCCAGTAATTATCCATAAAGGCCTGTAGGTGCTCGCGTCGCGGGGTCTGGCCCCCAGTGTGGCGACACATGGCGCAGGCGTCTGTTCGCTAGCGAACACAGTGGGCTTTGTGCCCGGCAACCGGTAGGTGCTGGCCATGCCAGCGAAGGGGCAGCGCGCACCTTGCGGCAACGGCGTCGGTGCCTTCGCCGGCAAGGCCGGCTCCTACATGGCGCCGGTAACGTCGCTCAGCTGTCGGGAAACTCGACCGACAGCAGCCACTGGGTGAACGCCTGCAGCGCTGGCAACTGCTGATAGCGCGTGGCGTAGGTGAGGTAGTAGCCACGCCCGCTGTCCACCGGCTCGAACAACGCCACCAGCTCACCGCTGGCGATCTCGTCCTGCACCAGGATGCGTGGCACCAGCCCGATGCCGATACCGGCCACCGCCGCCTGGATCAGGTGGGCAGTCAGCTCGAAGCCCGGCCCCATGCGCATGGCCCGGTGCTGCAGGCCGTTCTGTTCGAACCAGTCGGCCCAGGCATGGGGGCGTGACACCACGCTGAGCAGGGCCTGCTGCGAGATGTCCGCCGGCGTCAGGCTGGCGTAGCCGGGCAGGGCGCCAGGGCTGGCCACCACCACCAGCGTCTCGGACAGCAGCCGATGCGCCACATGGCCGGGCCAATGCCCGGTGCCGACACTGATGAAGGCGTGCATCTGATCCTTGTCCTGCTCGGCCGGGGTAATGCGCGAATGCATGTGCACCAGCACGCCGGGTGGCGGCGGTAGAAGTCATTCATGCGCGGCAGCAGCCACTTGGAGCCGAACGTGGGCAGCACCGCCAGGTGCAGCGGCCCGTCGCCGGCCTTGTGGGCGATGGTCTGCAGCGTCGCGTTGCGAATGCGGGCCAGGGCCGCGGCCAGCTCGTGGTGATACAGGGCGCCGGCGGCGGTGAGCTCGATATGCCGGCCCACGCGGCTGAACAACGCCACCTCCAGTTGCGCCTCCAGCGCCTGCACCTGGCGACTGACCGCACTCTGGGTCAGTGCCAGTTCTTCGGCCGCCTTGGTGAAGCTGCCATGGCGCGCCGAGGCCTCAAACGCGATAAGCACCGACATGGAAGGGGTGAGTCGTCTTGGATTCATTCATAAAGCTCATGCAAAAGTCACACGAAATTCAGTTGTAGGCCCGCGCCGCACACGGGAACATAGCCCCATAAAGCATGCGGCAGACCTTGCCTGGCTGCCAAGCATACGTGTTTTGAATGTGACGCTGCGTCATATATCGCCTCAGGATCCCTTGTCATGATTGCTCTGCTTGCCCCCGACCGTGTCCCCGCCAGCCATTACCAGCGTTTTCTCGATGCACTGCAGAGCGAGGGCTTCAGGGGCGAGGTCGCGCGCGACATGGGCCTGCGTACCGTGCTGGCCACCGACAACTCCATCTACCAGCGCCTGCCCCAGGCGGCCGTGTTCCCCCGTGACGCGCAGGATGTCGAGTTGCTGGCACGCCTGGTCGCCCAGCCGCAGCATCGCTCGGTGGTGCTCACGCCGCGTGGCGGCGGTACCGGTACCAATGGCCAGTCGTTGACCGACGGGATCATCGTCGACCTGTCGCGGCACATGAACAACATCCTCGAGATCAACGTCGAGCAGCGCTGGGTGCGGGTGCAGAGCGGGGTGGTCAAGGACCAGCTGAACGCCGCGCTCAAGCCCCACGGCCTGTTCTTCGCACCGGAACTGTCCACCTCCAACCGTGCCACCGTGGGCGGCATGATCAACACCGATGCCAGCGGGCAGGGCAGTTGCACCTATGGCAAGACCCGCGACCACGTGCTCGAACTGAGCACCGTGCTGCTGGGCGGCGCTCGCCTGGACACCGCACCGATCGACAACCCGCAGTTGCAGGCCTGTACCGCCCGTACCGACAAGGTCGGCGAAGTCTATCGCTGCGCCCAGGCCATTGCCGACGACAAGGCGGCGCTGATCGAGGCGATCTTTCCCAAGCTCAACCGCTGCCTGACCGGCTACGACCTGGCGCACCTGCGCGAAACCCCCGACAGCTTCAACCTCAACAGCGTGCTGTGCGGTTCGGAAGGCTCGCTGGGCTTCATCGTCGAAGCCAGGCTCAATGTGCTGCCGATTCCAAAACACTCGATCCTGGTCAACGTGCAGTACGCCGCGTTCATGGATGCACTGCGCGACGCCAAGGCGCTGATGGCGCACAGCCCGCTGTCGATCGAGACGGTGGACTCCAAGGTATTGATGCTGGCGATGAAGGACATCGTGTGGCACGGCGTGGCCCAGTACTTCCCGCCGCACCCCGACACCCAGACCCTGGGCATCAACCTGATCGAGTTCAGCGGCGACGACCTGGATGCCCTTGAACAGACCGTCGACGCCTTCATCCAGCACCTGCAGCGCGACACCTCGGTGGTGCGCCTGGGCCATACCCTGGCGGTGGGTGCCCAGGCGGTGAACCAGGTGTACACCATGCGCAAGCGCTCGGTCGGTCTGCTGGGCAACGTGCAGGGCGAGGCACGCCCGCAGCCCTTTGTAGAAGACACCGCTGTGCCGCCGGAGAACCTTGCCGACTACATCTTCGAGTTTCGCGCCTTGCTCGACAGCCACGGCCTGCAGTACGGCATGTTCGGCCATGTGGATGCCGGCGTGCTGCACGTGCGGCCGATCCTGGACATGAAGGACCCGGCCCAGGCCCAACTGATCCGGCCGATTTCCGACGCCGTCGCGGCGCTTACCCACAAGTACGGGGGCCTGCTGTGGGGCGAGCACGGCAAGGGCCTGCGCTCGCAGTACGTGCCGGACTTCTTCGGTGAGCTGTACCCGGCGCTGCAGGACCTCAAGGCCGCGTTCGACCCGTTCAACCAGCTCAACCCTGGCAAGATCGCCACCCCGTCGAGCGTGCCGGCGGCGCGCCTGACCGAGGTGGACGCGGTTACCTTGCGCGGCGACCTGGACCGCACCATCGACGAGCGCGTGTGGCAACACTATGAAAGCGCCGTGCACTGCAACGGCAACGGCGCGTGCTACAACTTCGACCCCAACGACGCCATGTGCCCGTCGTGGAAGGCCACGCGCAACCGCATCCACTCGCCCAAGGGCCGTGCCTCGCTGATTCGCGAATGGCTGCGCCGCCAGGGCGAGGCGGGGGTGGACGTGCTGAACCTGGCGGGAGCGGGCAGGGTAACCGGTGTAGCGCAGCGCACCTGGAACTCCCTGGCGCGCCTGGTTGGGCGCAAGGACTTCTCCCATGAGGTGTACGAGGCGATGTCCGGTTGCCTGGCGTGCAAGTCGTGCGCAGGGCAATGCCCGATCAAGGTCAACGTACCGGAATTTCGCTCGCGCTTTCTGGAGCTGTACCACAGTCGTTACCTGCGCCCGATGAAGGACTACCTGATCGGCTCGCTGGAGTTCAGCATCCCGCACCTGGCGCGCTTGCCGCGACTGTACAACGCGATCATGGCCGCCACACCGGTGCGCTACGCGCTGCAGCACATGGCCGGCATGGTCGACAGCCCGCTGTTGAGCACCCATGACTTCGAAGCCGAGTGCAAGCGCTGGAACGTCAAGCAGGCAAGTGTGGGCGCCCTGGCCGCGTTGTCCGACGAACAGCGCAAGCGCAGCGTGATCCTGGTGCAGGACGCGTTCACCCGTTTCTTCGAAACGCCTCTGGCAGCCCAGTGGCTGGAGCTGATCAGCCGCCTCGGCTATCAGGTGTACCTGGCACCGTTTGCACCCAATGGCAAGCCGTTGCAGGTGCAGGGCTTTCTGGGGGCGTTCGCCAAGGCTGCGCAGTTCAACGCCAAGTCGCTGCTGCTGTTGCAGGCCTCGGGCGTACCCCTGGTGGGCCTGGACCCGGCGATGACCCTGGTGTATCGCCAGGAATACCGCAAGACCCTGGGCAACGACGGTGCCCCGACCGTGGCCTTGCCACAGGAGTGGCTGGCGTCGGTGCTGCCCGAATCGGCAGCGGTGGTCGACGAAGAGGTCTACCAGTTCCTGCCGCACTGCACCGAAAAGACCAACGAGCCGGCGGCGATCGCGCTGTGGCAGAAGGTGTTCGAACGCATGGGGCTCAAGCTTCAAGTGCTTGCGAGCGGTTGCTGCGGGATGTCTGGTACCTATGGTCACGAGACCCGCAACGTGGCCACCTCCGCGATCATCTACCAGCAGTCCTGGCAACCGATCGTGGCCCGGCATGGGCAGGGTGGCCGGCTGCTGGCCGATGGTTATTCGTGCCGCAGCCAGGTCAAGCGCCAGGAGGGGCAGGGGTTGCAGCACCCGCTTGAGGTGTTGCTGGCGCGGGTAGCCCGGCAAGTGTGATGATGGCCTGGCCTTCCATTGACCCAAACGAGGAGCCATGACTGTAGCGACACGGCGCGATATCCCGCTGGACCTGATCAAGTGGCTGGCCATGCTGACCATGCTGTTGGATCATCTGCGCCTGTTGTGGCCCGACGCCCACGCCCTGTTCATACCCGGACGGCTGGCGTTCCCGCT
Source organism: Steinernema feltiae (assembly GCA_007213375.1). Classification (NCBI taxonomy): domain Eukaryota; kingdom Metazoa; phylum Nematoda; class Chromadorea; order Rhabditida; family Steinernematidae; genus Steinernema; species Steinernema feltiae. The sequence goes on along the minus strand of MQUG01000497.1, from coordinate 28,845 downwards.
GTTCTGCCTGGCGATCGCCGCCAACGTCGCGCGTTCGCGCCCTGGCCAGTTGCTCAGCCAAAGCAACACGCGCTACCTGGGCTGGATGCTGGTGTTCAGCGTTATATCCGAAGGGGTTACCGCCCCATCAGTGCGCTGGGCGCCCTCAATGTGATGTTCACCCTGACCCTAGGGCTGCTGATTGCCTGGGGCTTTCAGCATCGCAACACGCTCAGTGCTGCCTTGGCCGTGGGCGCCGCTGTCGCGGCCGCCTGGCTGGACGAGCGGCTGATGTACGGATTTCTCGGCTGCCTGCTGCCGGCGGCCCTGCTGTTGGCCATCAAGCGGCCGGGCCGGTATGGCTGGTGCCGGCCTTGCTCAGCGTGGCGGTCAACACCCGCAGCAGTTTGTGGGCGAGGGCGATGGAAGTGGACGCCTACTCACTGGCGGTACTCGGCACCGCGTTCCTTGCACCGCTGTTCGGCCTGTGGCTGTTACGCATGCCTCTCACCACCGGCATCTGGCCGGTACGCCATTGGGCGTACTGGTTCTACCCGGTGCATCTTGGCGCGCTGCAGGTCATACGCAAACTTATGTGAGTGCCGGGCCTTGCGAGCACTACGCAAGGCTAGGCATCATTCGCGCCTTCTTTTTATTCGGTGACAAGGACCGTTCGCATGCCCATCTACCTCGCAGCAGAGCAGGAACTCATCGTAGGCCAAGCCACTGTAGTCGAGGCGCCCGCACAGGAGGGGGCCTTTGTTGTGGTGTTCGAGGACGACGAGGAGACCGGCTACTTCTATGCACTTGACACCACCGCTACCGATAACCCGATTCAGGATGCGTTGCACATCTACAACGTGGACGAGGTAACTGATCGGCAAAAGCCTTCGACAGTGAAGGTCGGCTGGTCCATGGACCATAGCAAGGCGGTATTGCTGATCAACGATCGCCCTCATGCCGTGTTTGATTTCACGGCAAGCAGGGCTATTGCCATACTGCATTTCCACCACCTGTGGGTAACGGCTGGTCGGAGCAGGGCCATGAGTGGAATGACGATGCGCTGAAATTGTTTGCCTGATGAGGCAGCAAATTGACCAGGAGGGGGCAGGGTACAGGTAGGCGTGACCAGCTGCTTTCCACATTTCAATATAACTCAACTAAATAGTCCTTTAGTTGAGTTATAAGAAAAGGCTAGTTTAGCGGGGAGCAGGGGCATCCTTGATCCGCTGCGAATCCAACCTCACGAACGCTACTAGAAGAGCCGCAATTTTGCAGCAACTTCGACGGTTTTACTGAGGTTGTAGCCGACAACGCGCCACTGTTCGTTTTCTTCAGCCAGCAGCACAGCCTCGGTGACGGTGAGGTTCGAAAAGGCCGATTGGGTCTGAACTGCAGCGTAATGCCCAGGCGGCGCATCAGGCAGCTGTTTGGTGAAGGTGATCTGTGCTCGATCACGTTGCTTCAGCTCGCCCAGGCCCATGCGCAACGTCCCGATGCCTTTTACCCAGTTCGACTCGGTCGTGGTTGCCTTGAGCGCGGAGCCCGCTGTGGCCCAGGTCATGTCGGTTCTTCCGGCATCGAGCAACATCAGGAACTGCACAGCGGTATCGACCACCAGGCGTTGCTGTTGCGCAGAGCCTGGATCGGATACTACGACTGCGGACGCCTGTGTACCGCTGGCGTTTGTGTTGAATGAAACATCGCAACCGGCAATCAGTAACAGGCTGCTTAGAACGGCGAAACATTGCTTCATGCAAAAACCTCGAAGGTTGAGGGGTCCAACGGACGAATGTGGTGTCCAGACGTTTAAAGGTGGCTCTTGTAGCTCATCAGGTACTCGGCATGGCCTGTCTGCGGATCGATCTGCTCCTTGATCACTGTAAAACCCTGAAACTGGTAAAAAGAGATGCTGCGTGAATTCTCCTTGTAAACCCCAGGCTCAATTCGGTGCGCAACGATTTGACGTGTTCGAGCAATTGACGACCCAGCCCACGGCCTTGCTGGTCAGGGTCCACGAACAGTGCCGCCAGTTGGTTGTCCAGCAACGAGCAAAATCCCTGAACCGCCGATTTGTCTTCGATGACAATTGTCTGTGATGCAGGGATGTAGAGTTCGCGCATTGCCACGACATTGGATTGCCAATACGACGCGTCGATAAAGTCATGGGCCTTGATCGAAGCGCGCAACCAGATGTCGAGGACGCGTTCCATGTCTTGCGGTTCAAATGTTCTTACCATGTCGTCCCTTGAAGTGCGTGCAAGCGGTACAAAGCTTGTGAGTATGCCGCAAAGCGATTCGTGGTGGGAAAGCACGGGGGGCTCAGGGTTGAAATCTGGCCTGGCGTAGTCTTGAGCGGATGATACGATAGTACGCATAATGTATATTATGTTAAACGAGGTGCTATGTCAGATATGTTCATAAGCTACGTAAGTCACTGATTCGACCAATTCGTATTTGACGCCTACTCTCTCAACGGGCCATGTCCACAGTGTTCATGACGAGTCCTTGAATGAGGTGGCTTTCGATGAAACTGATTCAGTGCAGGTTCTCTTCAGGTCAAAGACTACCGCTGCTTGTACAAGCTGGTGATGCGACGCCGTTGCCCATACTCATTTGCGCGCGATCCAGGCTTTCTACGCTTATGCCAAAAGCCGAGATCTGGATATCGATGAGACCATCTTGGCCTGCGACTTTGAAGCGATTCTGGCTTTGCTGGACGGTTACGCTATTTGGCTCCAAAGTGGCCGTCATGCCGATAATCTGATCGCCCGAATCGGCAAAGCTGGCACTGTACTTTTTCAGCAGATCAGTTCACGAACACGTGACCAGTACCTGCGCCTGCTGAAAAATACTTGTCTTGGTGCGTCATCCGTTACATCCCGCGCGTCCGTCAGAATTCAGCCACACAGGCTGACATCAACGTGGCATTTGCCGATGTTGCCGACGTCATTGAGCGACGCTTTGAGAGCCATATCATCAATGCTCGTCCCGAGCGCACTCGTTACCGCAGCCTGACAGATACGCAACTACAGATCGTTCGCACACTGATTCGTCCTGGCGCTGCGGCGAATCCGTTCCCGGAACGTTTGCAACTGCGTAACTGGCTAATGATTGAATTGCTCTTGGAGACCGGCATCCGTCGCGGAGAGCTTCTGAAGCTCTACACCACGGATATCAATAAAGGTTCTCAGCACGCCTATGTCAGCATCAATGATCGCGAAAATGATCCCCGCGACCCGCGCGTTGAAGAGCCTGCGCTCAAAACACATGGGCGGACCGTAGGCATCTCCGCACAGTTGTATAAGGTCTACGAGCGCTATATCCAGCGCGACCGGAGCCCTCTGCGTGACGGTAAACCGATGAAATTGCTGTATCGCTATTTGTTCATCTCGGATCGTGGCCGCCCGCTGTCGATCCGCGCGTTGTCTAACGTTCTTGATCGGCTGTTTCTGACTATTGAGCTGGCTCATCCAGGATTGTTGCCTACACTTTCTGCGCATGACTTTCGCCACACCTTTGCAGACCACTTTTTGGCTTACCTGGTCGAAAAGCGTGGGCATGACCTCGAGCGGGCCACGGACGAACTACGGCGAGTCTGCGGTTGGTCTGAGACCTCGACTATGCCACGCCGTTACGCAGGTCGTTATCTAGCCGAGTCGGCCAACCTCCACAATGCCCAGCGCAGCTCGGCAGCCTGGAGCCGACTTGACAGTTAAGGAGGTTCGCCGTGACCAAATCAGCCGATCAAGAACACGCGTCACCGCCCTCCTCTTTGCCAGCTTACGTGTTCAGGGGGCCCGCTCACGTTGCGATTCGAACTCGCACTAATGACCAACCACGCTACGTCGATACCCGGCTAAAGGTGTGGACATGGTACGACGGTGGAGTCGCGCTGAAAATTGATTGGGTCGAGCTAGCCTTAGCTCCAGAGCTTACTGAAATAGCCAAAGGCTTTATGGCTTATTCGTTAGAGAAGTATGCTCCCCAAACAGCATTCATGTTTGCTAGATTTCTTGTCTACTTATCAAGCACCAACCTCGCCCAACACTTTCCTTGGAGTCAGCAAAACTTTACTGCCAAATTAGAAGACTTTAAACAGTTAGGCGCAACCTAATTGGGCTTCGCAGATTTTATCGCTGGGCAATGGATAGAGGAATTAATGGATTCGATCCAATTACATATTTAAAAATCAAGGAGGTAAAATCAGATCGGGTTGACCCTTATGCTCGAATTTTTCTCTCGCAGTCTGGGCTAGAACTTGACGAGGAAGTTCGATTACTCAAACGCATTGAACGAGAACCTAAATCTGACTCTTGGGAGGATGTTCAGCTTAATATAGTGCTTCACTTGGGTTTCGAACTCGCACCTCGGTCGATTCAATTTCATTCACTTGACATTGCTGACTTTGAGTTTATTGAGAGCGCAGGTCACGAGAAGTACTATACCCTGTGGTTACCCATGGCCAAAAAAGTCGGCCAGCGCAGACCTGAGCGGCGCCCCCGCAAGATAACCACCCGCCTGGGTGAGAAAATCTCACGCCACGTTTTAGAAATTCAACGCCGTTTTGGTAGCGACTGTGAACCATTATTTGTCAATCCTTGTGGAAGGCGTCTCTCGGTTATTGAAATCGGTACAGGCCTCAAATACGAGCTGCGTGAAGCTGGGATAGATAGGCCGAATCAGGTATCCATGTTGTTGCGCCGTCACCTCGGGCAAGGCTTGGCGGATCAGGGTACTCCAGCAGACATGATTGCCGAACTGCTCGGTCACAACAGCACGGTTGCAGCGCGTGCTTACGTAACGGCCACCCCTAACATTGCCCGGATCAAAGAGAAAGCACTGGGTAAGAGCCCGGCCTATCAACGCATCATGCGCAGCTTATTAACTGGGAAAATCGTCCAACGCCGCGATGCAACTCCTGAAGCAGCCGTCCGCGGCGTCATAGATACGCAATACATAGGCGATATTGGTGCATGCGCCCTGCCCGTTCATACCCACTGTCCCTACAACCCTATATACGCGTGCTACACCTGCAAGAAGTTCCACCCCTTTGCTGACGGCCGCCACGAGCAGGTAAAGGATGCGCTCCAGCGGGAGGCCCAACGGTTCATTGATATAGCAGAACAAGCCGGTGATCTGAGTCACAACCGGCCCCTCGCCCAGCATCAGACAACCATCCTGGCAGTAAGCGCTACGATCGAACGCTGCCGGCAGCACACGGAGGGTGCCGAAGATGACGCTGTCTAGGGCAAGGCTGAGCCTCGAAAGCTTTATTGCACAGGAGCAAGCGATTTTTCGGTCATTACCGATTTCAACACCATGGGCGGAATCATTCTGGGGTATCGGAAATTGGTTGCCGCAAAAGGATGTTAACAAACACGCACTTACGTTTGAGACGCACCGACAAGCCCTGGAAAAGACAGGTTATCCTGCACCGCCGAAGGGCCCACTCCCCTTTGCTTTCCAAGACTTTAGCAAGGCTCTAATTGTGTATTTACAACGCACCAGAAGCCTGAAGTTTTCGATGGTAGTTGCATACAATATTGCTGTTCGACGGCTGTACAACACCCTGTTTGAGCGCGGCGTATCCGACCCCACACTCCTGACGCGAGGCGATTTCGACCGCGTCGTAGGCTTTCTCCGTGAGAGCGGCTACAAGAATATCTACGACGCGATCTCTCACCTCCAAGTAATAGCGAATACGATTGATAATCTCCAACTAACCGAGTTCGCCATCCACTTTGAGCATGATGCAAAACCAGAAAAACGCCGACACGATTACATTTCATTGCACGATCCTGATCGTGCGGTAAAACAGCGTAAATCTGATGATAGATTACCCTCTCGTGAGGCGATGGAGGCATATGCACTATGTTCGAACAACCAACTTAGTGACGGCGAAGAAATTTTGCTGCGAGTGATCGACTTATTGATAGCGACTGGGCAACGAGGTAACGAAGTAGCCGTAATACCCTATGATTGTTGGGTCGAAAGGCCGATCAAAGGGACGACAGGGGAAGTAGTTGTCGATGCACATGGCAAGCCTCTGGTCGAATGCGGGATTAGGTATTTCGCGGAAAAGCAATTTCAGTCGCGTGTTCATTGGCTGGCTGAAAGCGACATTCCTCTAGCCAGGCGCGCAGTAGAGCGATTAAAAACGCTAACCAATGAACAACGAGAAATTGCCGCCTGGCAAGAACTTCACCCAGGACGTATTTGGAGCTACCCCCCTCAGTCAGTGATCTCCGATGCAAAGGTCTTGGACTGGCTAGGTTTTAGCGAAGCAAGAAGCGCAAGCAGAAATCTATACCTTTTCCTCACACGCAACGGTGTCCATCCATTTGACGATGAACCGGATGAAAAGCAAGGAAGGTCGTTAAAGCGACGTTACGTCGCCGGGGAGATTGAGCGACTGATCGTCCCGAGGATCCGTGGGCACGCGGCATTGACAGAAAATGTCGGGGGACAAGTTCGTATCGTACTTAGAACCAGCGAAACGCTTGCGATCGCTTTCGACGGCCAATTTCGTTTCGGTGGACGTGAGGCGAATGTGTTTCGTGCGGTCCCGCGTCGGGTCACCCTCGGGGATATCAATCACGAATTAGGTGACGATGAAAAATATACGTCCATTTTTTCGCGTCGTTTATTAACCGAATCCGATGGAACTCCGATTAAGCTAACAAGCCACCAACCTAGACACTGGCGAAACACAATTTACCACTTGACCGGTATGAGCGATGTTCAGCAAGCATTGGCTCTGGGGCGAAAACGCCTCGACCAGAATGTTTATTACCAACACACGAGCATTGAAGAAAACACCGCTGCCCATCATGAGTTTCTGGCGTTCAATAGCTATCACGAGCGCCTCGACTTTCTACATACAGCCATAAGAGATAAGCGAATTCATGGCGCTTTGACCGATAGTTACCATGCTTTGCTATCAGATAAAGGTACAACAACTGCGGAAGCATTCCTCACCGTACACGCCACGGCGCTGCATGTGACCCCTTTCGGAGGTTGTATCCACGATTTCTCCCAGGCCCCCTGCCCTAAGCATCTTCAATGCTGGAATGGCTGCTCGCATCTACATCTGATGGGCACTCCATCGGAGCGGGTCAACCTTGAAAAACAAGCCAAGAATCTGACGAAGGCAATATCCATCATGCGCGACGCAGGCACCGGGGAGGCAGGCAGCGATGTATGGCTAGCAGACCAGGAAAACAAGCTCAAGAATTTAAAATCTGTCCTTGCACGCGATACCAATGGAGGTGTGCAACGCGTGTTTCCAAACGGGCGTCCAATCACGGTTGTGGACTCAGACAAACGACACAGTTCGGTATCAGATGGCTAGGGGCAACTATGGCACGACGACAGACATTGAGGGGCGGCACTCTTGACGAAGCAATAGACGCTCTCCTCGCCCAGATGATTAGCTCAGGAGTGGAGATCGCTCCCATTTCCCGACCGGAGGTGCAGCGCCGGTTGGGCCTGACAAGCCGAGCTACGCTAGGAGGTGACCGTGGAGAAAGAATTGAGGTCGCCCGTATTGTTCAAATGAGAGAAAGCGGGAGGGATCCGGATGGTGCCCGCCGGCGCAGAAGTCTCGAAGAGCGTATTGCAAGTCTTCAAGCGGAGAACGCTGCGTTGGCAAGACAGCGAGACAAGCTTTTCGAGGCTCTGTCAGTAATAGCACAGAACTGCCTTATGAACGGTTTGGACGTAGAGTCAGTAATGGCACCGTTGAGAAACACCCGATAAATCAGCTCAATAGTCTTCATAACGACTACAAATTACGGCATGGTAATCTGCCTAAAGCGCTAGGCTGCGACAGCTCTGACGACTACACATTACGGTAAATGTCTCCTGACTACTTCGTATCAGACGCGAGCGTTGACATGTGCGCCAACCGCTCGTAGAGTTTGGCTGGTAGCCCCTGAGGCACTTGAGTTTTATCTCCCCTTGAGGGATCTGCAAAGCCCGGTTAGTGACCGGGCTTTTGCCTTTGTGTGTCTGTTCGGCGGGCTGCGTACTGGCGTGATCAACAGTCGTAAGTTTGAAGGAAGAGCATTCAGGCAACCGTTTGTCCCCAAGATGTATTGGCGCTTTATTAGTTAATGCCTGTTGACTGGGCCTTATCGCTGGCGTGTATTCGATGGCCTACTATTCGCTTTTAATTAGAACTCTACCGTCGACCAAAGACACAAGCCCCACCTCGGTGGTCACCCCAAGAAACTCGTAAATCGTCCGGACCTTGTCCACAAAAACTTCGTCTGCGCTGAGCAGGATGTGAGCGCGGGATCCGATTGCCGCATGAGCAGCATCGCTGATAGCGGCAACATATCTGGATCCACGCTTGAGCTTGCTGTCGGTCTTGTAGCCAATGACGTTCAGCAAGTTGTAAATGGCCGTAACTTTTTCATGCACGTGCATGTCTCGGCTGTACAGAGGCATGGCGGCGATGCCGAGGAAGTTTTCGATCGAGTAGCCCGATCGCGATAGCCATCAAGGTTCTGGTAGGCCTGCCATATTTTCTCAATGACGCGGGGAGGCTTTATGTTGTTGAGTTCCTTCGGACCCAATCGAACCGAGGCCCGGTAATTGTTCACTCCCGATTGATCTGTCTCATCGTTGATGTGTTTCGTCATCTCGGCGGCGGCCATCACAGAAACTTGTTCGTACTGGGACTGTAGGGTTTGGAGGTATTGCTCGATGGGCGCGCGCAGATGAGGGTGGGTATGGTCGAGTTGGGCAAGAGGGGCAGACAGACTTTTGATTAGGCCATCAAACGCGTCGATCTGCTCAGAGGCTATTTCGGTGAAAGTCGAGTCGCTGCGGCCCCCGTAGAGCTTGAGTGTGGTTTGATGAGCTGCCGCCAACATGATGTCGTAGACCGGCTCCGCCTGGAGATAATTGTCATAGGCTTGGACGGGAGGAACCTCATGGAGGATCATTTCCCCGGTAGGCTCGAAGCTATCGCTGACCTGATACCTGAAGTGCATTGCGTTCAGGGAGTCGAGGGCTCCCAGGAATTTATCAGGCTGGCCGCTGCGCTTGATCTCACGCAGCGTCTCGTCCGAGTAGATGACCTGAAATCGGTCAAGTAACGATGTAAAGAATGCAGGGTCGTGGCCTTTGACAGCCATGGTCAGTACGTTTTGATCTATATAAACGGTTGTCTTGCCCACATAGGGTGGCAGACAGGGGCTTGCATTCATTCTCATTGTCTCTGAGGTTGCGCAGGAGATGAGTACCAAAAATTCAAGACGAAAAACTTCCACCTTATCGGAGGCTAACAAAAGCGCAAGTTTTCACGGAGTTGGATCAACACTATCGACGGTGTTTCTGGGTACTATCTGATGAACGTTCCAGCCTTGGTCGATCAACATCTGGCGACTCTGCTCAAACGCTTCACCTTCTCCCAGTGATCGCCTGCTGATCGCCAAACACAGCAGGTGTGTTGGCCTGGTCATGGCGACATACATCGCCAGAAGGCGCCTCCTCTGGCGAATCTTCACAGACTTGCCGCCATGACACTGTTGCCCCAGCATCCAGGGCATCAGGCTGTTGAGTACATGGCCATAGTTATACGTTTCCAGAACCAGTGTCGCGGTATGTGTTTGGCCCTTAGCCGAATGAACGGAGCCAAGCTTGATGTCGACCGTTCTTTGCTCGTGCACGCATCGATACGTATTCATTGACGGTGCGACGGTTTCCTCTTGGATAGTCTCCTGAGCGTCTTCTACCCAACCCAGATACTCCTTTCCAGCCTCCGACAGCTCGTTGGTAGCCGCGAGTACCTTCGCAAGTGATGAGAAGCGATGTCCAAGTACCTTCCAGCGACGCTGGCTGATCGTTTCGGAGCTGAATAAAACCTCGACTATTAGGTGTTGGTACTGTTGCAGATCATCAGGTTTGATCAACAGCTGTTGTACCTGAACGTGCTGCCGCGCTCCAGGCTTGATCCTCATACGAGGATCAGACAGGTTCGCCAGGTGGATCAACGCACGAGCCATCTCCTCCACCGCCTGATGCGCCGTCTCCCCTTTAGTAAGGTGATACCTGGCTAAACGTAGTCGCTCCACCAGTGTGGGTGGCTTGTAACCTGAGCCGCCGGCGTTGCGGTCGTACTTCCCCCAGTAATGTGCCACTGTTTTGGGGTAATGCTCGTCCTGGTCTTCCGGGTCTATGCCCTTGTGCGTAAAGCCTAGAGCAGTGACGGTCGCTTTCTGAAGCAGCTCTATAGGAAGGTGCTGCAGTACGTGGCGACCATAAGCATCGAGCACCTCGCCGCAATCTCCATCCGGGAAAACGAAAATGGTATGAGGTAGCCGTTGCTCATTCCCCTTCGCGCGAAGCCCCCTAAGGCGCTGCGCGACGGGATGAAACGCAAAAGGGTTAGCGAGCAGCGCGATTGATTCGTCGAATCGAAAACTGCTGGCAATGTCCAGCGATTGTTCGACATCTGGGAAATCGTTGCCTTGGGAGCTTGCTTCAGAGTCGAAAATTGCCTGGTTAGGATCGCCCACTCGTGTCACGCAGATGCTCCCATCTTCCCGTGGGAAAATGGTACTGAGGTATTCGTTCTGAAGATCAGACGTGTCCTGCATTTCATCAACAAGTACACAGGGGAAACGGTGCCGAAGGGATGCGCCAACGCCCGGTCGTTCGGTTAGTTGTGCCTTGCCCAGAACGAAGATCTCGTCATAGCAAAAGTAACCACGCTTGGCGGCCTCACCCATCGCGGCTGCCATGATTTTGTAGCTGTCAGCATCCGGACCACAGGGAAAGTTATTGCCTGTGAGCGGGTCGGTGAAGTCGGTGCTGGTCAGCCTGAGACTCTCAGCTTTGAAATTGCTACGTTCGAAATATCCACGGACTTTTTTTCTATCAGCGAGCGACATGCAATTGAAGCGCATGCGATGCGTCAGCTCATCATCAATGGCTGTGAACCGAAACCCGGCAGATAGCAGCCATGGCGTGGCGAGAAATCGGCTGACAAAGCCGTGGATCGTATCTATGTAGTGTGGGTAGCTGAGCAGCCGCTGTCCCATTTCGGTGTTCCCGAGCCGGTGCTCGATTTCGTGACGCGCAACATTCGTATGGGATAAGACGCAGATACCGCGGGTACGGCTCGTCCACTTGCGCGCGAGAATAGCAAGCTTCGCGACGACCATCGTCGTTTTGCCACTCCCAGGACATGCGGAGACATCCAGCGTCTCACGCGATCGTAGGAACTCAATTCGAGGCGCATCGAGCTCCTTGAGCTTCATGAGTTCAACGACCCAGGCAACGTCATCCTCCGTAATCTCGGACACCAAATCTCGAAACGCGGTCATGATCAATCTCCGGACGGTTCTTGAGTTAACTCGAGACGCGTTGTCACGTAGGTAATCGCCTCGGTTAGATACCCTGGCAGCCAACCCATAATCTGCTCGCGGCTGAGCACCTGGCGCTGCAGGCAATCCTCCAACAAGTCGACCAGGTATTGTGCAGTGATGGCTTTGGATGCTGTCCTAGACGTGAACAGGCTGTAAATGTGTGAGCAGAGATGGGCATGGGTGTCCGTTGACTGGCGAAGCTGCTCAAACTCTGCTTCTGCCGCCTCGACGACCTCCTTAACTTTTTTCCGCTCCATGTTCAGCGCGTCATCATTTGCCGCGAGCCTCGCGGCTACTAAAAGCTCCTTCGCCAGGCCCGCGTATGCCAGGTCGTATTCGAGCGTCCAGTGATTCGCGATGAAGGTTTGAACGTTCTGGGCATCGTCGCTTTTGAGGTTTGTGCGACGAGCGGCTAGGGCTTCATCACGGGTTTTCTCATCATCCCCGAAATGCCTAATGGCTTTCCACCGACGGTGCTTCCCGTTCCACCTGGGATCGTTGTCATCGTCCACCAGTCCCAGGATTGCCGGCGCGCAGTCAGGCATCACATCCATGTCTGCGACTCTGGCGACAGGGATATTGAGCGTACCCTCCTCCGGTATCGCCCGTTGCAGTATGCGGGAGTATCGACCGAGCCCGGTGCCGCCCACATTCACCACGGAAACCCCGTGCCGGGTGAAATCCCGGCCCATGATCTTCGCCAATGCCGGCAGCAGGATAGCCTCCCCATCCCCCTCAACGATGAGCACACCTCGTGCAAAGAACAGGTTGGCTTTGGTGACGTCCAGGAACCGCGCCAGAAACCGGTAATCGGTGGCATCAAGGTTAGTTTGCTTCTCCGCGAGCGAGTAGGCCTTGTGCCGATGCATGAGCACGAGGTTATTCAATGCGATCTTGGAACTCAGATTGGGGCTGTGAGTGGTCAGGATGATCTGCACGGGGCGCTGCTGATTGATCTCTTCCTGGTTGGACTCTTCCAGCTTGCATGCCATTGGTTTGGCCGCTGCTTCCAAAAATTCCATCAACCGCAGTTGCCGCTGAGGATGCAGGTGCGCCTCCGGCTCCTCGATCAGCAGCAAAGGCAGCCCGTCAGGCTCTCTACCCAGAAGTAGCAGCTCGCAGGCCATGAACAGCAGGTTGTTGGAACCGAGTCCGTAGGAACCCTTCGTATCACCAGATTGCTGATCTAGTAGCCCGAGTTCCAGGCGCTCAAGGATCTGGCGCAAGCGCGATGACTCCGACCCGCCCTCTACAAAGTTGATGTGGCTGTGCAGATCATCGCCCTCCAACCCTAGGTGGGAGAGGTAGTTATCGTTGATCGTGTCCTGGGCCTTCTTCACGCCCCCGTGCAGGTTGACCAGGTGACGCAGATACTCCGCCAAACCCGCAAGGCTCAGGCTGGCAGGATCGAGGTCTGCAAGAGGTTGGTCAGCGTTAAAATCAGCACCGTGCTTGATGTGAGGAAAGTTTTTCAGAACCTGGGACAGTCGAGACCCACGGCCAGGCGACATCTCGCGCTCAGCATCGCGCAGTGGTCGCAGGTACGCGGCGGCTAGCAACTGACGCACATTGACGTCCAAGCTTGGCCCTCCTCCGCTATGGCCGCTACGGACCGCGATATCAACCCAGCGACGAGCCAACTGATCGTCATTCAGTCGGCGTGCAGTCCAGTGCACATACACCGCAGCTTCTTGCTTGTTAAACGTGACGTACTCCGATAACGCGCCTTGCTCGGCAGTCGAGAGGGCGGAGAACTTTGCTACGATCTTGATCTGATGGGCTTGTTGACCATTCTCAGGGAAATGGAAGTCGTCAGGCTGCAAGCGTACGTACTCCCCATCCCGGGTCTGCAGCACCAACCGCAATGCGTCAATTACGGACGACTTGCCCGCATCGTTCTCGCCTACCAGCGCTGTTACGCCATTGTTGAAGCGAATTACCAACCCCTGCCGTCCAGCTCCAAACTGCCGGAAATTCTGAATCGTGAGCGCTGACAAATACATCCGTGTTTTCCTGTCGCAAAAGGTTTTGGCACGATACGCGCCTGCAGTAGCACGCGGACTTTAGCGAGTGACCTCAGCATGGTGGGTACCTCTTAGGTGCCTTTGCCTTCACTTCCTTGGGGTAGTTCTGCCACAGCTTTCGATTTTTTGGGGGCCGTGGTTTGGCTGCTTCGCCTTGTTGAACTCGATGTCCTTTCGCACTTTCGCTGCCTGCGCGGCATTGGAGACATCCAATACCACCACTGACGTTGTAGCAGCTAGCTCGGCTGGCAGCAGATTTTCCAGTGCCGCCTTCAACGCTTCAGGTTTTTCGGGTTTTATGCCTGCTGGAGGCCGCGTCACACCAAGCGCATTACCGAACCAGAAGATCACATAAATGCCTTGACCTTCGGTACTGTTCGCCAATGTGTAGGTCTGAAGCTGACCGATATGCCCATACCAGAGATGTGTATGACTTGTCCGTTTCGCTTCGACCGGCACGGTAAATGGGCCATGGGTAACAAGCAGGTCCGCCCGCGTTCCGCCGGATGACGCCGCTTCAGGGGACACCTCGAAGCTACCGAAAAAGCCAAGTTTGTCTCTGAGCTTGCCGGCCAGCACGTCTCGGCAATCGTTCTCGACCTTGGGCTTGTTGTTGTCCCAAAAAAGCCTCCACAGGTTATGTGGAGAAGGCTGCAACTCGGCAGCGACTTCCTCAAGGCTCAACAGCACCAAGGCCTTCAGGTCCTGCGCATTGATAGGGCCTCTGCCGCTCAGCACCTTTGCCAGATCTGTCGGGAGAGTAGCTTCTGTGTTTGCGATCGGACATCTCGCCTGTAAAGCTCGAGCTCGTGCCTGATGGTATCAACCCAGCGTGTACCCTCAGAGTCCGTGAGCAATTCCAAAAGGATCGTCTCGACGCCTGGTTCACCCGACAACGAAACGGCTTTCAATACTTTCACTGTGTGCGGCCAAACGCGCTCAAAGTGCCCCTGCATCAATGGAGTGCGCTGGAACAGGAACTGCAACAGGAGGCGGCTGACGGCCAGCGTGGACGTCGGCGTCTGCCAATAGCTACAGTTGGGGTATCCGTCGAAGATCACCCGGTGAATGACAGCGTCCTCTGCCTCGTCAAGGGCATGTACGAAGTCATTGCTGAACACATCCGACTGCAGGCAGACGGCAAAGTATGCCCAGCGCAGGCGGTCAGCGCAGCGCAAATCGCTACCCGTGACCAAAGCATCAGTACCGTCGCCCTTGTTCGACCAATGGGACAGCACATCAGTCAATAGCGGCGTCAGTGCTGGCGCTTCAGCATTCGTTTCAGCCAGCCGAAGCACGCTGTCTAGAAGACTTCCACTCAGCGTATCAGGCTGCTCTAATGCTACCTGGACGGCCCATGCATGTAACGCGGACCGCGCTGGATGCTCTCGCAGCTTGTACAAAAGCGCGTTCCAATTGGCGTCCCGCTTATGGGCGAGCTGACAAAAGTAAGCAGGATCGTCTATGAACGATCGAATGAGTTGATCAATGCAGCAGCTCTCTAAGCGTTCCTTGAGATAGGCATCTCGCATCGTCACTGTGGCGAAAAGGATCTTGAGAATTCGTCCCGCAGATTCCGCGGAGAAATCCTGTCCGTCCGCCAGGTGAATGGACGCAGACGCGGCTGTGATGGCTCCGCTAGCCCCGCGTTCATCTTCATACTCGCCCTTCGACCACACACAGGCGAGCCCCTCAAGGATTGACTGAGCCAGCGCTTCACCGAACACTTCCTGCAGCGCCTCTATCCCGCTTACATGACGACCCGTGATCGGGCGACTACCGCAATAGACTTCTGCCCCCCAGTACAAGGCCCCGTCGACCTTACCTGCGACCACGGTGGGTAACTGCAACTGCCATTCGGCTATTTGACGGACTAGCCACTGCTCGATGCTATCCCGTTGGTGCGCTTGTCGCTCCGCTTCTTCTTCAACGTGTAGCCGTACGTATTGCAGGGCGGCGTCAGCGGCAGCACCCGGGCTCTCGTGGAGTACTGGAATCAGCCAGGCCGGTACGGGCTCTCCTCGTTCCAGTGCCCAGTTACCCACCTGTCTGCCGACGTATGCTGAACCGACGCTGGATATCAGTGGGTCGGAGTTCAGCATCAGGCGCACCAGCGTCTCGCTAGGCTTCAAGCCAAGCGCTCGCAGTCCGAGGGCAAGCGACCCACTATCGGCTACCTCCTGGTCCGCAATCAAAAGCAACGCGTGCAATACCTCCTCGGAGGCGGATCGAGCGATCAACCATTCTCCGGCAGCCTTCTTGAAGGTTGACTCGGCCCCAGTGATCACACCGGTAGCGACCATCATATGCGCGAATTCTTTCGCGGTAACGCCCTCTTGCGACAAGGCCGCGATGCACAGCACCGAGGCGAATTTGTGCTCCAAGGCACCCATACCAGCCTGTAGCCGCCAGCGCTTCGGTGTATCCAAAATCAGGGGGCGCCACAAATCTGCTGCCACATGCCAGGCGATATCCCTGATCGCGTAGGTGCTCTCCATGCGTCCATCTTCCGGCGCAGCTCGCGGAAGAAGTGCATTATTGGCTCTTTGCAGGCTAGCCAGAACCCGCTCCACGTCGCCGACCACCAACTGTTGCGCAGGGATCGCGCAAAAAAGTTGTGCAATGCTGCGCAAGTGACCACGCGACGTCTCCCCGGAGGAACAGAGCTCGTCGATCCGCCCCCAAATGTCATCCGCTGAGGTCACAGCATTATGTAGCCAAGCATCAATAGCCTGCTCTCGGCACCATTGCACGTCACTCTGGCGTAACGCGACGCTCCAGCAGGCGTCAGCGGTGGAGGCCAGCGCCGGCCCGGTCGACAACGCCTCCAGCAACATGCTGAGTCGGTGCGTGGACACCTCTGTTTGCAGCAGCTCAATCACCAGCGGCGCAAGGTCCGGGGTAACAAGTCCCACGGAACAGATCCGCGCTGGGCCCCACTGCTCCGGAGTCCAGCGAAAAAACGGATCGCGTGCCCCAACCTCCTGCAGCACGGTGATGCGGGACGCAACGGGAAGTGTGGCCGCATCGCCATGCAGTAACAGCGTTTCCGGGTCGCGCTGGACCAGCCGCTGGGCGTGGTGTAGTGCCCCCTCGTTGACCAGATGACAGGTGAACCAGGCATACAGCGCCTTCAGACCTTCAGATGGCAGCCCATCGACCGACACCAACAGTGCAACCGCGCGTTCGATATGTAGTCTTGCGATCCCGAGGGCGCCTGTCACCAAGCGAGCCAGGTAGCGGGCGGCCAGAAACTCTTGGATGCTGCGATGAAAGGGCAGGAAGTCTTCGCCCTTCTTCATGAACAGCGCGGTGTCCAGGACGGTCTCGCGAGCGATCGGGTCAAGCCCCGCGTCATGCACCGACAGCATGGTATCTGCGACAGGAGCAGATCGCTGCAAGCCATGCTTTCCGGTCAGGAGCAGAGTCAGAAAGACGCGCCCGGCATGGTCTAGGACGACGTCGGGCGCAGGTTCGCCGTGTTGCCGGTCTTCTGACTTGGAGGGGTTGTGCTCGGTAGCGAAATGGCGTGCACCGGACTCGTACAGTTTGAAACGGGTGAGCGACGGCAACCGTTCCGGCTTCACGCTCATGAGAAACTTCAGCCCTAGCGGGGATAGCACGAAGGGCGTCGATCGCAGCGTCTGCAGCGTAGAGAGGAGCGTTATGGGCTCTGAGCAGCCAAACGCTGTGAGCACTGCGACTGCTTCCTCCTCACTGAGAGGTTGCAACTGAGCCACGACGGGGGCCTCGTCAAGGGCTGCCAGCCCCTGACCGAACGCTTTGCTGAGCTTTCCACCCTCGTTCCAGTCCTCCGCTCGACAACTCACTCGCCATCGCAACGACGGTAGCTCTTCTAAGCACTTTGCAATCTCAATGGCGTTCTGTATGGGGACTTCATCGAGAGCATCGATAAACACCGTCGTGACATCGGAAAGATCTTTGCGGCGAAACCAAAAGGCAGAAATGCACGACGCACCCGCTCGCTCCGCAAAATGCTCGAGCGCCACAGTCTTGCCCATGCCAGGCGCGCCCAATAAAACAACATAGGGGGCCGCGGCCAGATCACTTAGGCGCTGGGCGTCTTTGTACTCGTCAGGGCCTGATGATATAGATATGAGCCTATCAAGCGGAGCGATTGACATTGCGAAGCGGCACCGAGCGACAAAGGTGTCGCCATCATACGGTATGCCCAGATGACTCCACTACTCTTGCCGCGCGGGGGCTGCATTCTCGATCTGCGGCAGGAGCCGGTACAGTAAGTGTTCCAGGCCGATCACCCGAATTTCCTTTAATTGCAGCTCCGAAATTGCATTCACGGAAATACACCGCACTGGAGATTGCTGGCCGACTCCCAGCAGTTTAAAAATTCCGCGCAGGTTGGATTGGCCATGTACCCATGGCTACAATGCGGCCCCTTCCAAATACCGGTGTGCCATGTCCCCCAAAGTAACGAGCGACCTGAAATTTTCTTTTGACAATCAACGTCTCGCTTATGATGTTGGGGAGTTTTGGGATTGGGCATTTTCAAACATCACGACTCCCGTCATTCGCGGTGTCATGATCGAATTCATTCTGGCTCGACACCTGATAGATCACGTCGACGACATAGTGTTGGGCCGGGTGCTGGACTTGACGCACCAAGTTCCGCTTCCAGGACAGCTGGCTAAAAGCTTGGCACCTTTTTACAGCAACCAACCCCATGGCGATGTCTTTGACTTGCAGCTGACATGGGGTGTGACGATTGAAATTAAAAGTACGAGCAATCGCGAAAACTGGAGGCTCAATAAAACGTGTAGATGGAATATGGCTAAAGACAAGAACAAGGTCGAAAAAGTCTTTCCCGCCCAATACTACATCCTCGCGGTTGTTGAAAAAGATCCTGAAGTGAGCGTGACGCACCTGAACCTTTCCGAGGCTGAATTCTACTTGTGCAGCGGCAGAACATTGGACATCAATGTGGAGGCGCCCCAGAAATCGGTGGGTTTCAAGAAGTTCTCAGAGATCTCAGTACGATGTGGCTTCAGCGAGCTGGTCCCTGTGCTCCATGAGCTCCAACGCCAAGAGCACGAGCGGGTCAGAAATCTGTTGGTTCCTAGATGGAAACAATCACGCCCTCCTTCATTTCATTCAAACTTTATGCCCTTGGCCGTCGAAGCAAATGGGAAAGTAACCGGAGCCTGGTATCAGGGAGGGAGTGGAGCATTGAGCAACCCGACCGCCATAGACGTTCGATGGGTTGACGGCGCGAATCCTGACTGGCGGGATTGGGAAGCCGTAGGCTTCAAGTATGAACCTGAAATTTAGCTGGCCATCATGCTCTCCCCAAGTGCCTTTGCGGTGAGCAATGGGCTTCACGTGATCTCGCGAAATTGGGTGGTTGCGGTGACGACTCAGAAAGATGAAAAGCACCGGGTCGAACACGGCCACCCTGATATCCAGTTATACCACTACACTCCGACGCTTGTGAGTCCCTCGTAGAGAGAGAGCGGTTCGCCACCCCCTCTTCAAGCCACTCAACCGTTGTCAGAATCATTCATTAACTCGATCTCGTTTTCCTCCCGGTCGCCTCTTCAACATCGGGCTGACCGACGCCGAGGAGCTCGGTCTTGATCCAGGTGTCCAGGGTATCCACCTGAACAAATCGGGTGGGAACAGGGTACGGTGTATGAACCATCCAGTAGTACAGGTCGCGACTCACATAAAGCTCGACGTCTTCGCATACTTCAACGCTGGATGGCGGCCACTCCAGCAGCTCAAGCATTCGTGACCGATGCTTTTCAAGAAACTGCCTACGCCTCAAGATTCGACTGAATTGCCCTGCCTTGTCATCTTCGGCCTTACCAAAGATGCGATCGCGCAACCGGCGACCGTCCTTGACCGTAAAGGGCGGCTGGTTGTACTTGCACTCTACGGTCGCGATCACATTGGTCTCTGGCCAATACGCCAAGACATCGAAGTCGCCCACATCTTCAAAGCCCTCTTTTCGAAAGCGTTTGAAAAAATCAATGCCCCTCCAAACGTATGGGGTATGACGAAGAAAGATTTCCTCCGTCCGGTGCTCAAGGCGTTTTTCAATGCTTTCTTTCACGCCACGGATAACGGGCTCGACGTGTTGCCAGCCGAAATCTGCGGGTAGGTAGCCATCCCGTACCGTTGACATCCAGAGGTTCATCGCTCGGCTGGCCGTCTCTGCTCCCCATCTTAGATTCTCGCCATCACGTACCAAGGGTCGAATGGTGTAGCGATGAATCCGCTTGTTATGTTCCCAATAGGGAACATCGCCTTCGTCCACGTTTTTCTCAGCCAGCCTGCGAATGCCAGAGTCCGATAACGTCAGAAAGGCCACAATTTTCTCGGCGTCGACGAGATCAAGATCGTCGATGCTGTCTACCAGCCCTTGGGCGACGTGACTGGGTGTTGCCGTGTAAGAAAGCGACAATTCACTCGCAAAGCCGTGTCGTTGAGCTTGTGACAAGACGGTGAGCGCGACAATCAAAGTGTTCAAATCGAAGCCTACGTCAGCGATGAAAGCACGTTTAAGCGGCTCAGAGGACAGCAGCTCTTCAGACTCACCTTCAACTGCATCTTGCTTGTTTGCACCCTGCCCCAGCCTGATCCTGGCGTATTCTCGTGCGAAGGTAGTCTCTCGGTCATCTGAGCCTTGTGAATAAAATACGGTGGGGATATAAGCGTCATCGATCTCGACGCCCCCCACGTCTATCCCGTTGTGAAGGACGTTGCTGGCGCCGGTCAGCACCATCAGCCAGTCAACAAGACCAATCAGTTCCTGTAGAGCCTCCTTTGTCACTTCGCCGTCCCCCGTCATTGGCGAGCTCAGCGTTTTTTCCAGTAGGTATCGATAGTGCCGAGCCATTACGCCAAAGTCTTTGCGTGCCTCTTCGATCGCATCCAAGCGATCGTAATCCACGGCATGACTAAGGCTTTGGCGTGCACGCTCGATTTTTCGCCTTTCGGCTACAAGGTGTGCGTCGTGCTGCTCCACGCACGCCTGTATCAACTGATGCCTGTCGAGGGATGCGAGCCGGCGTTCGAGATGACTGCGAAGGCTAGCTCCTGCAGGGTCAATTCTGGTTTTTGCTTCCGACAGTTCGTAACGACCTGGCACCAGTCCAAGCGACTGGATTTCTTTGGCCAGTTGTTTGCGAGCGCGCTTGTAGTCCGATAGCGAAGGTCCGATGGGAACCACGTGGTCAGGAACGTCTACGCGCCTGACGACCACGTTCAGCTGATATCGAGCAGCTTGCATGGCTCGAGGGGCGAGGCGTTGTTCTAGAGCGTCTGGCAAACGCAGGCCCATGGCTGCATGACACTTCTCAAGCACTTCCAGCAGGCAGCGGACCTCGAATGTGCCGTCTACGGCGCCGTTGAGGCCGGCAAGCACTGCGGCGATATCGATTTTCAGATGAAACAGGCCAGGGTGCGAGTCATCTGCTACAAGTGACGTGACCACGGATGCAAATTCGCCAAGGGGCCTGGGGACTTCAATCATCTCCACAGCGCCAAAAGCATCCGGCGTGCAGGAAAACAGGATATGCGGCTGCTGAAATAGCGCGACGTCCGGCAGCAGCTCGCCGCAGCGGTAACCGCAATCCACAAGAAGCTGTGCGAACAGATCGATAATGCGAGCCTCTTCGCGACTCATGCCGCCGGGTACTTCAAGCATGGCCTGAAAGGTATTGGCGCCAATCGAGGTTGAGTACGCGGCCACGTGATGGTGCCTCGAGTGGAGCCCGGTTACTCCAGTGGTCTGGGAGAACAGCTGCCACCCGGATGAACCATCCGGGAATATCGCCGGTGCCTGTGACCAGAAATCCGAAAGCACGATGAAGCGCCAGGAGGTTCCCCAGTGCGGATCCAGTCCGATGAAGTTCGGTGCAATAGCGCCATCGACCAATACGCCATGGGTATCCCGGTAGGACGCAAACAGATCAACCGATCCGCGAGAAAACGGGCCGACCGTACGTGCCTGATCGTCAACGTATCGCCAGTAATGGTGCAGATCATCCAGATCCCGGAGGCTATCGAAAATGGAGATGAAGTCTGCCAACGGGATTAATCGTGTGGGTGGTTTCGGCAGGTGAATCATCCCAAAACCCGTGCCCTTCAACGTCGGGACGAGGATGATATGAAGCTTGTCAGCGGTGAGGTCTGGCCCATTCTGGGACAATTCAGCGCCCTGCTCGCCCGCGAACCGAAACGATAGAGAGGCTCTGCGCCTCACTTTGGCATAAACATCTGCTGCCGTGGCCGCAAGCCGCTCAACCGATGCGTGATCGCACGCGCAGACTAGGCACACGCCCGAATCATCAGAGACGATGCAGCTGACGGGCAGATCTTTGCAAACCGTGCCGTCAACCAGCAGCGTCAAAGGTCCCATCACTGTCTCTACAAATCGCTCGGCAACGAACAATGCGAGCTTTCGATGAGCTTGAACGCTCACATTGCCTGTGCTGCTGCGAGCCCAGTGATCAATCACGACGCCTGGCGCATTGCGCACGGACATAGGAAACCAAACGTCCTGAGCATCCAGCGCGAGAAATGGCAGCGCACTACCCTCCATCACAGAGTTTCCGAAACTATCCCACGTCAGTGGTGTTGTAAATCCCCCCAGTGCCGCATCCAGAAAATTGCCTGCCTTCGCCCGCCACTTAGCAAGATCACGCCCGAGTTTATTCAGCATGGGCTCGCAAGCCAGCCAGAAAGTCTCAGGGACGATTTCGATATGCCCAGTCTCGGTCTCAGTGGCTCCCAGTTGATGAGGATATGAATGGATGATTTGCGATTGAAGAGCGATTACCAGATCCATGTATGCGAGCGCTTCAGGAGCGTGTGCATACGTGATTCGGAAAGCTTCTACAAAATCAGGCGTGCGCTCAATGCAACTGCCGTAGAACATGGGAACGAAATGGCGGCCGAGGCGCGCTTTGACCTGGCCCCAATCGGCCTCTGGCAAAAAATCTTCGAGCATTGAAAACTCAGGCCAGACCGCGTACAGCGCTTCTGTGAAATCTTTGAAATCGGCATAACTGGCGATGGCCTTTGCACTGACAGAATCCTCCTGGAGCTCCAACAGCACCCGCCAGGCGAAGATGTGTTTGACTGGGCTGGCGGTGTTGGCAGGCCATAGCTCTGAAACGCTCAACGCCAGCGCCACATCAATGCGGCTGTACTGATGAAACAACGTACGCGCTGCTTCCAACTGTTCGGAAAAGAGCTCTGCAGCCCCTTTGCGGGTGGTGTTCCGCTCTTGGAAACTGGATATTTGGCGCAAAAATGCAGTCGGGTCTATCGCTGCGCTAGCGAGCTTTCGTTTCTTTTTGGCGCGAGACTTCTTACCCATATGACCTCTTCCGGTTCACAACAACGCCACCCACGCAACAGAACAATTTTTGATCCGGCGGTGTGGGTGAGAAAAGACAGCGTGATTTCATCGCATGGCCAAGTACGTTGTCATTGAATCGCCCCGGATTCTCTAGACACCTTGCAAGCTCATTGCGTAACGCTTTTCAAACTCTACCGGTGACAGCTGATTGTTGAAACCATGGCGGCGTTTTACGTTGTAGAACATCTCGATGTAATCGAACACATCACTCCGAGCATCTTCCCGCGTGGTATAGATTTTTCGCTTGATCCGTTCCCGTTTCAGAAGCTGGAAAAAGCTCTCGGCCACGGCGTTGTCATGACAGTTGCCTCGGCGACTCATGCTGGCAACCAAATTGTTTGCCTTCAAAAGCTGCGCCAATCGGAGCTGCTGTACTGGCTGCCTTGGTCGGAATGAACCATCACCTCTTGCTTCGGTTTACGCCTCCAAACCGCCATCAACAACGCATCAATAGCCAAATCACTGGTCATCTGCGACTTCATTGACCAGCCAACGACCTGCCGAGAAAACAGATCTAGTACCACCGCCAAATACAACCAGCCTTCATTCGTACGAATGTACGTGATGTCGGTTACCCAAACCTTGTTGGGTTCCACAACATCGAACTGGCGCTTCAGCAAATTGGGTGAGACGACCGCTGGCTTACCGCCGTACTTTCCAGGGCGGCGTCGATAACCTGTCTGAGAACGCAGCCCTTCAAGACGCATCAGCCTCGCCACACGATGACGACCACAATCCTCACCGACCTCGCGCAGATCGTCGTGGATTTTGCGATAGCCATAAACGCCGCCGCTCTCCAGCCAGGAATGCTTGATCAAACCCAGTAGTCGCTGGTCGTCTTTGGCGCGTACAGATTGCGGCTCAGACAGCCAGGCGTAATAGCCGCTGGGATGGACTTTCAGCGTCAGGCAAAGTCGTCGAATCGAATAGTCGCCCGCGCGCTGCTTGATAAAGGCGTACTTCAGCCGCACTCCTTGGCAAAGTACGCGGCGGCCTTTTTTAATATGTCTCGCTCTTCAGTGACGCGCTTGAGTTCCGCTCGCAGACGACGCAGCTCAGCGTGCTGATCATCATCCTGCTGCCGTTCTTCTTGAGGTTTGCTGTAGCGCTTTATCCAGGCATAGAGGCTATGCGTCGACACGCCGAGACGGGCCGCTACCTCAGCGACAGGCAGCTTCTTTTCGGTCACTTGATTGACTGCTTGGATTTTGAATTCTTCGGGTAACGCGGGTTGCTCATGGCACCTCCTAATTGGCCTCAGTTTAAGGCAAAGAGGTGTCTACGAAACCCGGGGCGATTCACATCGCGATGCGAAGCCATGGCCATGACGGTGAAGTTGTGGCCCTGAACCGTTGCCGCTCTTGCACGTTCTCTTTCAAGCGTGTTTTGCCCTCCAGTCTGCTTTATCGTTTCGCAGTTCTGATCTGATTTGCGATTATAGATGATTAATTTTCATTATCTTTGCCAGAACTCAAAACACTCGCCTGAAGGAGGTTAAGCGTCATCAGGCTGCTCACATCGAGTTTAAGATTTTCGCGTCATCTGAATCGATTCCCTTTCCGACACAAACGCTCATCACTGTGAAGCCGATCACTTCAGTCACTTTCGCCATCTTGAGCTTCTGCTTTTTCTCAGGCGGAGTTATCACTGCTTGCAAGCTTTTAAGCTCTGCTTCAATTGCCGCGATATCGGTATCGATCAGGTCATCGAGCAAACTGGCCTGCTCGGGATTCATCTGCTCGCTACGCTTGGCAAATTTCAAACGCTTGAGCTGGGCGATTTCGTGGGTCAGTTTCTCGATCAGCGTTTGATCACGGTTGATCTTCTTGCCCATCGTCTCAACGGTTTTACCTGCTCAGTTGCAGCGCCAACAACCGCGTCTAAGGGCCTCGCCCGGCCCAAATCCTGAAGAAGCCTGTAGAGCCAGGTAGCAGGCCTTAGCTGGATGCTGTGATCGCGGTTGTACCGAAGCGGGATGCTGATGCCCGTCGGATCAAGATCGCCGAAATATTCGGCACCAGCACCCTCGACTTCAAGCAGAACCTCATCCAGCGCGGTTCCCGTTGACGTGAACGCATTCCCGCTGCCGTACACGACCGCTGCATAGCGGCCCGTTTCGACGTTCCAGGCGCCAAGGCTGGCAAAGGTGTGGTGATTCTCGATCACCAGCACAGGTCGACCAGGAAGGCCTGGGGATGGCCGGTACGCAAGTGGCATATCGACCCTCTCAGCACCTATGACAGCGAGAGACAGACGCCCGCTGAAAAGCGACGAGCCCTTAACCCGGAGGTCGAGGAATTTCTCGTTGCCGAAGATATCCAGGGAGCGCTCCCGCATCGGAACCATCTGAAAGCATCCAGCCGCATCAATGTAACGGGGAGTTGGTGTCCGGTTTTGTAGGGGCTAATCCAGTACTTCTCTCACTACGTCCGAGCAACGAAGATGGTCGGCAGGCTGCTACGAGCGATGTACTTATGAAAATTACTGATAGCGTTGAAAGTTTAAGGCGAAGCAAGCGCCTTAAACTGCCTTGATCTATTGCGGGTCCAGGGGCATGTAGGACTCTACGCTAGCTAATTCCCCATGACCGAGCTGCTGTGCTCGCTAAAGAGTCATTATGGATTGGGCGGACTGTTAGGGTCCGGAAAGTGGCCTGCCCTCATGAGTATTGTAATAGCCCTTTGAGCCAAAGAGTTGGCTATTCGCAGCTCGCTTGCCACCAGTTTGTGTACATGGGGTGGCCATGGCCGCGATGGTAAAGAATGCATTACTCTTGTGAGAAGCGAGGGGGTAATTTCTACTGAGGCAGTGAAACGAAGCTTGGCGAAATCCTCTTTACACGCTTTGATAGATTTAGTAAAAGCTTCTTGTTGGCGTGCTATGGATTCACGAATGTTACTGATTCTGTCACTATTGTAATTTTTAGTTATGTAGTCTGCCAAGATGAGTGCCTTACCTAGATAGTTATCAATCCTTTGATGGATTTCAGTGTCAGTATGCATTCTTCCTATGATTACGTTTGCAAGTTCGACAGTGTCTCCGACTGCCTTAACTAAGCGGGAAAGCTGCCTCATGACCCAAGGGCTGTCGATATCGCCATATTGCAGGTGGTATTCTAAAAACTGCTTGTAAATATCGAATGCAGTTTTGTTTTTGAGTGAAATTTCACTAACCAAGAAATAATCGCTGTTCCTAATAGCTTCTTTCATGCTCTCGTTTCTTGCTTTAGTGCTTTCAATAAATTCAAGCAGACGCCTCTGGGTGTCGCTCGCATAAACGAGTTTGGTAATCGTAGAGGTCCGTTCCGACGCAAGTTTTGAAACTATGACTGCTAGAAAAAATAGACCATACACGACCTCAAGTGAAGCCAGAATTCGGCCTACCCCTATTGGCCGGTAGTCTCCGTATCCCAGCGACGAAATTGTGACGACGCTGAAGTATAGACAATCCAAAATATTAATTTCTGGTTCAACACCGCTGATTGTAAAGGTGGGCTTAATTCCTTGACCTACTTCATTAAGTAAGAAAAATAGCCCGCAGACACTAAAATCCCTGACACCAGGAAGATCAATAATGTGGTGATCTTGACTTTGTCAAGCGCGCTTCCTAGCTTGCTTTTTTCGTGCATCCAAGTGTCCTCGTGGCGGATCGCGTTAATTATTTTGGATTTTTAGTTTTGGTGGTTGGAAATTACGTAACCTGATGCGTGATTAAGCGCGCGATCGATGTGCATATGACTAATCCCTGCTTGTCAGTGTATTCGATTTTCCGATCATGATGGCACAATGGTATTCCTCGAGGTACCACTGGGTAATGACCACAACCAAGCGTGTGAGAATGTGCGCTGGAGTAAGGATCTGTACGGATAGTTTTGGCATCGCCGCCACCCTCTTCCGCCGCTACTCGCACAGCGTAAAACTGGCATATCCCGCTCAGGGCGTGTTCGGCAGAACCACAGGCAAATAACCCCGCAGGTGCTCAGTGACGGTTGGGTGGAGAAGCTGGAGAAGGCCATAATGTGTGAGTGAACTCAGCGTTTTGGATCGACTCGCCACTTTCAAAATTTGCGTTGGCGACGTCAGCCAGTGACACATGGCTGCTTCAGACTATCCCTAGGGCCGAAGCTAGAGGTAGCAGGCTTGCTCTCATGAACATAGACTGGTGAACATTCTCCAACAGAACTAGTCCTAAGCCCCCCGCCAAGTCAGGTTCCAACAAGCATATGAACAGATGACATCGCCCACTTGTTAAATCGTGTGTAGCGTTGGTAAGTTCATGTATGTCACCAGCCCCCGAAAACCAGACTTTGCCTGTATTGACCATACACCCCTCGAATCAACCCGTTACGTTCCATCTCTCCAGTACCTCCTCAGCTTCACCAGCCCGCCATCCCTGATTGCCCGGTTTGAAAACCATAATCCAGCAGCTAGAGATCCATCCGAAATTCTATCGTCTAGTTCAGCCAACGCTCTCGATCTACGGAAGATGTTTGGCCGGACATTGGAATCCGAAAGCATATGCCGGCGTCCCAGTGGCAGCGTAAGCATACAGGTGGGCCGTCGCTCTGACTGTGACCGTGCGCCACCGGTGGCATCACTCGCAGTACACCGGGCTGGGCACGGCGGTCGTGAACCAAGCCCCGACTGAGTCGGGGTCTTGGCCCTGCGGGCTTCCATCCTCGTGCCTACGGCTAAAGGCCTGCGCGCTTCGCTTGCAACTGCCCTCCCCGGCATTAATGGCAGCTTCGGGCATCGCGTTTCGTTGGCGGCAACCGGATTAATAGCTCACGCGGCTATCAGCAAAATTTCCCGCGCCTCGGTCGCATGCTGAAGCAGCCCAGGATGTTTCACTTCAAGCTCAATGAGATCAGCTTGGTATGTCAGAGACGGCGTCATCTGGGTTCCGTCCTGCAGGAAACGAGTCAGACCAGCAAATTGCTCATGAGTGATCGTTGACGCAACACTGCGATCATTGGACAAAGCCTTTACCCGAGAAGCGTTGAGGTTGGCGATGTCGGTAGCAAGCTCCGTCAGGCTTTGTCGGGCGTACTTGTGAGAACCAGCCTTCAACTGAACGTGGGACATCATCAAACCAAGGTTTACTAATCGGTTTTGCAGCAGTGAAACCTGGTCAAAAAATGCAACGTTGCTGGTAGCCATCCGCGAATGCCGTTCCAGGAGAAGCCTGGTGAACTCATACTGCTCATTGAACGATCCAATCAATATCCTGAGCTGCTGAGCATCGCCTTCTTCGCAGAACTGTATTGCGGTGCTTAGTAGGCCTCGAAAGCGAGCTTCATCAGCGAGTAGGTACCGTTCGTGAGCCTCGCTCACCAGCTGCCAGGTCTCTGCGATCGTTTTTGATTGTTTCTCCATTTCCCGGCTAATTTTGTCGAGTTTTTTGCACACAATGACAAAGCCCACGGTAGTCACCGCGAGGTTGAGCCCACTCATTACGAGATTGGCCGACTGTAGTCCCTGGAGCACATTCATGCTCTGCTGCACTTGATCCATGCCAGTTTGAAGCGACCCCAGGCCACTGGATAGAGTGGATTGCAGGTTCTTTAGGCTCTCTTGGACATACCCTGAGTCGCCCGGAAAAAGGAGGTGCCCGACGATCTGGCCAGCCTTCTGGGTTCCCTTTGAGTGTCGGACTACGCCACCCCAAAGCGTGTAATCTCCGCTATGCAGTTTGGCCAGGACATCTGGGATATCAGGCAAGGAGCGTACAAGCGCGTCAACGTTTACAAACATGCTTTCAGTTTCTCCGTGTAGGCCTCGAAGTCTTGGTCGTAACGTGCGCGCCGTAGCTTAGCGATCTGCAGCACGGCAGGAATGGTGATCCGGAACGCAGGCGACGAAGCCTGGTAAATCGCGAGTCCTGCGGCTCCGATAGCAAGTGGAGCTGCAACCATTGAGAGCACCCGGCCTCCTAATGCGCTGGCGAAGCCCGCCCGCCACCAGTGGCAGCCATACCGCCCAGGCTACCGGCAGACAACATCAGCGTTTTCACCATTTCATTGATGTAGCCAGCGAGATTGCCGCCGCTCAGATAG
>MQUG01000496.1:0-10070 GCA_007213375.1 Steinernema feltiae | reverse complement strand
AATAGTTTGAACATAGTTGAGGTACACTGAGGTAGTTTTTAACGTTAAACTGGTAGAAGCTTACCAGAAGACGGAAGAGAACGAGCAGAAGTTTCATCAGCAGAAACGTTGTCAAAATAGAATGATTCTGAGCTAATTCTGCGCTCATTGCAACCCGTGAACAGTAATTTTCGGTAATTTATCGGATTGTCTCGTTGATATACGAGCAACTGGTAAGGTTGCAATCTTGGCTCACTCGCCTAACGCTCGTTTCCTCTCAAATTGGCCCAAATAATTGGTGGGTACCGTGTGCAACTTTTTGGTTTTTGTAAATTAAAACCCAACAACGTCAAGGAATTGACAAAGTGGTTGACTTTAGCTTCTCTTCAAAATCGGCTTTGTACTTGCTGGGCAGATCCGATACGGTAGGTAAACGGAAATGACGACTCGTCAGAAGACGGAAGAAGAACAGAAGGTAATTCATCGGAGCCAAAAGAAAATGTCACGTGAAGCAGGTGCTGTAACGTTGTTATTGATCTGTTTCAACACTGGGACACACGAGCTTTTTTTGTAAACCAGGCGCCTAAAGCTCCCAAAGTAGATATAACCACCGCAACTCTTTTTTTTCAGCTTGATGGTTTTTGCGATTCATCTTGTGCACCGATGCGCTATGAAAATTAAGTGCAAAAATTAATAATCAACTGACTGCTTGCGCTCTCTAGTCCAATTCTGGATGAGAGAGCGCCTTAATTTTAGTACAAAATGAATGAAATTGGCTGAATTTTTTAGTTTTGTCAATTCTGTGAACTCAACCGGAGAATCGTAAAGCTATTGTAAATTGCAGGAAGAACAAACTCACCTAAAGACGCAAGGAAACGCTTTCTTCTCTGAGCAGAAAGAGAAATGGCGAACGAGGAAGGCGGAAACATCCTGCTCAATTGCTATAAATTCGTTAACTTAGTTTATGATTTACGTCATGGTTACTAGGCAAAACGTAATTGTAATACAAAAAACAGCATCAAGATGCTGAAGGGCTGGTCTGACTCACAGCAACACCCACGGGACAACAGTTTTTATTTTCTGAAAATTTGCACATTTTGGCTCTTGGCTCAGAAAAAGAAACCATTCCGATTTGTAGCTGAGCAACTTGGTTGATATAAGGGTTTGGGCAGATCGCACGGCACTTGATGAAGCCATTCGCCATGCTTGCCGTCTTAGTGATTGCGGTAAGCGCTGAGTGTGATACATTTATAAGCTTTAGAGATCTAGGTTTCTGTATTCACATCACTGGCGGTCTCTGTCCGCTACATCAAGACGGACGTTCCGCTCTTTGGAGAGTTTGTCCCGAAAGGAAATGTCTTGAACCGTGCGCATTGCGCCCTTTTTGCCCACAAAGCAAACTCAATCGCCTATCAAGTTCAGCCCGACCCAGACGGAAATCCAGGCCTCGATTGCCAGGTTTTGACCAAGTTCGACCGGTTTGAGAGGAGATCAGAAACGTCGCTTCCTATCTGTTGACAACCAACAAGGAAGCAACAAACTGCCCCAGTGGAGTCAATGGTAACTTGGAGTAATTGCCAAACGAGTTGCAAATTGGATATTTAGTCCTCGATGCGATTTCTGGAGAATGCACGTTTGCCGCAGAGATGTGCGCGGAATTTGCGCAAATCGTGAGTTGGACGAGTTGAGCAATTTTAGAGCTGAAATTTCAGAAAATGTATTGCGACTTCGTTGGAGTCGACGTTCCCGACTGCACTCGTGAGTTTACATTAATATTCCTAGTCAAATCAAGTTTTTGTATTCCAATTGAACGCATTTAAGATCGATAAATCAAAGTCACATTTCTAGATTGGCGTTTCAGACACTGAGAAGACGCTTTCTATGACCGAACTATCTTGTCAGGAGGGCGAACACCTTTCGGCCACCGAGAAAGATGCTTTTCACTGTTGTGCCGAAGGACTCGTCTATAGCAATAGCCCTGAAGGTGGAGGGGCGTGTTGTCTACAAGAGCAGCATTCACGAGGATCTGGTGTTTGCTGCTATGAAGAAGACGTTTGGTACGAAGAATGGAACATGTGCTGTCATGAAAAGAAGAACCAATGCGAACTCCGGAGGGTTCAGCAATTTGCTGTCCCAAAGGTTTCTCGGCGTTTGGAATACTACCAAATGTTCAGTGCTGTAAACCGGGCCTTGTGTGGCGCGATGGATGGTATCATTGTTGTCCTAAGGGACAGCATTGGTCAACGAGCTCGTTTGGTGCAGCAAATTGTTGTCCAGACGGCACGGTACTGAAAGGATTCGAGCATCCTAACCAACGGTGCTGCGATCCTAATGGACCTTGTCTATACATGTAATAAACCCGCAAACCCGTTGCCTTTTCATTTTCTTTCTCACGCAAAGCTCGAGCCCAATTATAACATTTAGCGGGTAGAGGCTCGCAGCTCCATCTAGTCTCAACTTGTGGTTTTTATACAACCTTCGATACGCAAGCACTGACATCCAAGCAAGGTTAATTATCCACATTCATTTATTCTATTCAACTTTGCTTACAGCAAGAGAGTTTCATCGCATCACAGTTTCATCTCTGTATGCCCATCAAAGGCACAACTGTCCCAGTGAGAGTTGATTGATTCTAAGCACTGTGGCCTTTTTAATTTTCGTGATCAAGGCAAATACGAGCTATGTCGTAAGGAGGGTCGCAACAATCTACAAAACTAGGGTCGTTGATCGCTGTGACCGGCAAACGTCCTTCGTGGCAACATTCTGCGACCATTCCACTCGCTCTGAGGGTTTTCGTCCAAAAAGTTTCTGGTTTACAGCAGTTTCCAGATTCAGAATCGTAGTTGTCATCCTCGTTGCAGCAGACGGCCTCGCCGTTGTATTTGCCTTTTAGTACGTATTCTGGCTTGCAGCAATAGGCAATTCCGTTTTCTACCTCACGCAGCGTTTCTTTATACTCTTTACAACACCATTTTCTTCCTTCGTCGTCTTTTTGAGCTAGATAATCAGCGCAGCACTTGTTGTCTTCGGTGACTTCATCTGTATTCCAACAGCAATTGCCTTTCCATCAACTACCTTCAGCGGTTCCTTGGTGGAATCATTTACACAGCAATATCGATTTCCATCTTCTTCAAACGGCTTCATTACTTGGTCGCCTGGACAACAGGCTGGAGATCCATCCGGACGAAGCTCTCTGAACGATTCTCCTGGCGGACAGCAGTAGTTCTTTCCATCGTTTTCGAATGTTTGATCTTCTGGGCAGCAAGTGTCGTCGTAGACTAATTTGCCAGCGCAACAACGCGCTTCTCCGTCGATCACCTTCACGACTTTTTGTTCCAGCGGACAGCAATATTCCTTTCCATCCCCCTCAAATGTGGTCGTTTGCAAGCCATCTGCGCATTTAGGGTTGTCGGCAAGCGCGAGTCCTTTAGGAGCTGAAATGGTAACATTTGGAGGAGAGTTGGCACGAGAAAGCACGTACGAACACATCCGACGCTGTCGCTAGAGAGCGAATCGCAGTGATTCTTCTAAAAATCCCAGAATGAGATAAAAATCGAAAAACGAGCCTCTTTTGGAGACAGGTGAAACGCGTTTAAAAGTTGATCTACGAAGCCTTTTAAGAGGAAAACTAGGCTAAACTTTGGCGTTGCCCTGCTTCATAAACGATCAACTTACGATTGTTTCCATCATGCCGCAAGCCTGATCCTTCAATGGTGCAATCGCCTGAGAGGAGCTGGGAGACTGAAATTCCGATATAAGAACGAATGAAATGGGTTGTCACCGTCTCTAGCGCCACCCGCTCGGCACTTATTGTCATCGATCTTTGTATCCAAAATGTAGTCACGGATGTTGAAGCTAGACTTGGCCACAAATCCTTGAAATCCTTTAGAAGTGCGCAGGTCTTGTGGTCGGCTTCATGAGTGAGTCGGAATCCGATTCTGTTCGCGTCTCTCGCCAGAGTCGAACATTCGTCGACGTGGCCGACCTTCACCATTTCGTCAAAATCGCCCTCGTATTCACTGTCGAGATACGTGTACCGTACTCGACCGTAGACGAGAATCTAAGGTTCCGTATTCAAAGTTTTTAATTGCTCAAAACTCACCAGAAGACGAGAGAGAAGGAGGAGACGCTTCATCGGAGCAGAAGCGCAATGGCGACTGAGGATGACAAGAACTTCAAGTTGAGGGTCTGCGAAGTCGTTCATCTAATTTATGATTTTAGTCATGGAGACGAGACGGAGTTTTGCTGATACGAGTCACAGAAACACCCACGGAACGACTGTCAGCTAAATGGGACACACAAAAAGGGAAGTAAAGTGCACTGAAGAACCGTTTTCAACTCCTCTACGGCCATGACAACTGAAATTTTCACGTTTGCAGCCGCTTACTGCATGCTGTTTAACAACTTTCTCCGTTCATCGTCTTGCACTATCACTTAAGTGGAATAGCGGCTCAGTAAATACAACCTTTTGACCATAAAATTGAAACTCTCCAACAAGTCCAAAGCAGCAAAATCAAGTCCACAAAAAGAGAGAAATTCATACTATTGTTTTGGCGGAACAGTGTTAAAAATGTGGATTTTCACAAAGCAGGACAACTGGACGCCTGCTCAGACGTACAGCAAGACGATAAAAAGCATAGGCTTTTTTTCATAAATTTTGAGGGTCTACGTTCCTACACTTTCGAATTGAAAATTCAGACTTCGTCTATTTTTCAAAAACATTCCGGCACTTTTTTTATTATTTGCAATTAAATTTGTTTGGAGTTTGTCCTTTGCCAATGGGGCCATTTGAATTGAACCCTCCAATGACGGAGAATTTGGAGAGTTTAAGAGCGCGGTTCTGGAAGCCGACTGCGGCCGTGCGGGCGGCATACTTTTTCCTCCAAGACACTCCAAATTGCAAAGTCGAACGGATTCAAATCGGGGCTGTTGATAGAGCCGAAATTTCTGCTAAAATTGCAAATGAAATTGATGTCTGCTCTCTCATTAAAATTTATTATTAGACTTTAATTTGAATTGTTCAATATTTATGTAGTAAGTGGGGGAAGCCAAGTTCAAAAAATGTCGGAAATGGCGAGTCCTTTGGCAGCTGAACAATGAATTGACCAAAATCGAGTAAAACAGCACACTTACAGATGCACGCGTCATTGCCGAGGACGCCACAATAGTTCTTCTGAAATGAAACGTTGATCGTTCAAATTACGTCTAACAACCAACTTACAATCTTCTCCAATTTGACACATTCGGGTCCTTCGATAGAACACTCGCCTGAGATCCATTCGTACACTGAAAGTTCGTCTGTATCGGGCTAAACTAGCGCTGATTACCCTTCCGAACACTGTCCGCTAGACACACCTTGTCATCGATCTTGGTGTCGAGAATGTAGTCCAGAATGTCATCGTCTGCTTTCGTCACCAATCGCTCGAAATCCTTCACAAAAGCGCAGCTCATGTGGTCCTCTTCGTACTTGAGGCGAAATCCTAACTTGTTTCCTTCGCGCGCTAACTTTGCACACTCGTTAACGTGAGTTACGGTAGTTTTGTTCTCGAATGTGCTCACATATTCGCCGGGGAGGAGCGCGTAGCGTATTTGAGCGGACAATACGATCTACATAGATCTTCTAGAGTTGATTTTGGTGGTAGCTCACCGTGAGATGAAGGATTGGAAGCAGCAGAGATAACTTCATCGTGGCAGAACAGAACGAATACTGAGAAAAATGAAAAATTTCAGATTTGCACCTTGCGGAGTCGTTAATTTTACGATTTTAGTCATGGTTACGATGAAGAGTTTGGTGGCACACTAACGGGCTAATGCGCTCGCAGCACTTTAAGCTGCACTTTCCGCTTCTCACCCCGCTCAGTCTCAGTCTACCGTCTCAGAGTTTGCTCAAGTTTTTGCCTCGAATTTTGTCTGCTTTTTTAGAGCGTTTTGGGATGGCGCTAACAGCAATTTTGGTTTTGGAGCAAGTGAGCGCCAACCAAAATTGACAATGTTCTGGCACGAATTTCACTCGACGTGGATGCGCTTTTGATAATAAGCACAAAAGCCTCGTTCTAGACTGATTGTAGTCTAGAACCTTCATACTTCATCTTCATCGGGCCTTGACAGTTACTTTGCTTGCAAAGATTGTGGAACAAGACTATTGTTATGTGTTATAATGCATACATTTCAAATACGAATCAGTTATACGGCGATTTCCGGTTTCCAAGACTGTTACCTGCCTATCACACGATAGGCAAGGGATTCGATCTTGCACAACATTCGATAACACCATCTCCAGCTCGCGAAGGAAACGTTCCATCCAAGCAGCATCTCTCGCCTTGGAGAGTTTTCACATAAATCATGTGTTTCCCTTCTCTGTAGTCACAGCATTCGTTTGTTGTGGGATTGAAGTGCTCGGTGTCGCAGCAATCCGGCTTTCCATCTTTCATTCCCTTCAGCGTGCTTCCAGCGGGACAACAGATATCCTTGCCGTCTTTGCTCTCTTGGTAGATTTCACCTGTAAAACGGAAATGTAAAGCATTCTCAGTCGGTTTAGTACCTTTTGGACAACGGCTTTGTCCGTGCTTGCACTGCGGAGCTGCGGCGACTTTACTACGCGCGATCAAAGCATCATCTGCTGAAATGAGCGTATTCGTATTAAGTGTTAGAAAATTGGATTTACCAATGCATCCGAGGTTGTCGTGCGCCACAGAACTACAGTAATTGCTCTGAAATTATAACTTCAAATTATCCATTTAACAGTCTCAACCGTGGCCCGACTTAAGCGCGACGCTTGTATCGTTTGCGCTTATGTCTTGGAGCCACTCTCAACTTTAAATTCACAAGTTGCTCCAACAATTTGCAGCTCTCTCCACCAATTGTGCACGGACCCGAGATGATCTCGCTCACTACAACAATCATTTCACCAAAATCTAGCCCAAAAGCTCACCGTTTCTGGCATAGTCCGCACGACAGACCTTGTCGTTGACTTTTGTGTCAAGGATGTAATCATCGAAAGATCCATCTTCAGCTCGATTGGCTCTCGGCTGGAACTTTACTACCACGTAGAGAGGCTGACAGAACATTCCAGCCGAGCGAGTGTCAATGCGAAATCCAATGTTCTTAGTTTTGTCGCACAGTCGTCAACGTGAGTGACGAGTGTTTCCGCTTCAAAACATCCATCGTAGTTGCTGGGTAGCAGCGTGTATCGTATCCTCGCAGAAATCACCTGCAGATTGTTTTTTATGCACCAATCTTATCACTTACCATTGGGACGAACAGAAGTAGCAAGCAGTTCATGATCGGAAAGGCGATGTGAAGTGACTGTGGACGGAATAAAGGAGCCTAAATGAGTGAATTTGAAGACTGCGTGGCAGACAAAGACGTCACGTTGCTAGGAAACAAAATTTACTTTTGCAATAACCGTCTTACTTTTATTGTTTCCGTCATAGCTACATCGGGGCGATGTTGTAAGCGTGTGGAGCCGTCAGTCTTCTGCAAAATTCAAAGTTGAATTAAAACTATCAAGGACGGCCGATTCTTTTGTGATCAATACTTTTTGACTGAATCACTGCGGCAGCGCCTTGGCCTAAACCTAAGGCAATTACAGAACGGTTATGGTTATCTCAAACTAGTCATCATTTCCTATGCAAGAAACGTCATTGCTGTGGTAAACGGACACGTCAACACTGCAACTAGCTTTTCCATATGCATGAGTTCCTTTTTCATGGAAATGCCGAAACTTCTTTGAAAATCAATGATCCACGGTTGATTATTGACGGCCGACGCGTTCTTCTTCAGCATGCAGCACGGAGTGTATAAAGCCGAACTGCTTCCTCAAGAAAGACACAGCTGTAGCTCGTCGTACTCATGTATTCACTCATCTTTGCTGCAATTCTTCTTCTCTCTTCGCATCAAGGCGTCGTCGGTGGATGCCATGGCCGCGTTAAGGTCCCGACGATCAAACGTGGTGTGTGAATTTTACCTGGCGTTTAGTGGTTAAATATGAAATCTGCTCTAAACATAACTTAATAAAACTGCCTATGACTACGGTGGATGATTCGAACGGTATGTTTGCGATAATGCTCTAAAGATCCTTTTGATTTGTTCGATTCAGTTTGTAGCTACGACGATCTGATCGACTCGCAATCGACGGCATATGCATATATGAATCAAAAAACCGATTCTGGTCCCCAAACCGTGGAGTTGACGTGTGTGTAAGTCTATTTCATCCTCTCCTGATCTACAAACATTTTTAGCCACCTGACAAAAACAAACCGTTATTTCCCGCCATTTCAAATGACAAAGTTCTCGGGACATCTGTGGATCCTGTGACGGGCGCTGTGATTCTTAACTGTAAAGAAGGCGTGTGGTACGTAAAAAGTGGCTTAGTCGACGTCTATATAACAAAGATCAGATGTGATGCTGTTTAAACTCTATCAGTAATACGGAATAAAGCAATACATATTTAACAGAATGCTTGCAAAGTCATTGAATAGATGTATTTGCAGCTGCACGGTTTTGCACGTGTAAGCGCTTCTTAGTTTATGGAAGCTCGAAACTTTGCACAAGCATTCAACAAAGGATTCAACACTTGCATTAACTATGGATAAGCAGTCGCAACTGCCCATCAAATTGCAGATCAAGGAAAAAACCGACTTAAAGGGACAGTGACATCGCTCCAAAAAAGTCTCAGATTTTCTGAAAATTCGTGTACCCCCACTAATTCGTCCCTTGCGACTCGAATTGGTCTAGAATGGTCATGGAAACAGAGGTTAGTGGCCCGTTTGGCCAAAAAATCGCAAAAATTTGTCATTCGCTGACCAATCGTGGACTTAGCCGTTTGCCGCGCAACCGCACATAGCGATTTTCATCGATTCTCGGCCACAAATCTGTGTTTCCATGGCCATTCTAGACCTATTCGAGTCGCGAAGAACTCTCATGCTATCAGAATCACGTGAAACGGCCGAAAATAGTCAGTTTCGACGAAGAACAGTCAAAGTTACCGTACATATAACCGAAAATATATTATTTTGAAAATATTTTGACCAAAAATATAAGGACTTCCATGGTAGTTTAGCTCGGGTTTGCAGCACGTTCCAGAGCCGCTTTTGATTCCTTTCAACAACTCTTTCCCCTTAGGATAGCACAAATCTTTTCCGTTCTCGTCTATCCTGCAGCAAACGGACACGTCAACACTGCAACTAGCATATGCATGAGTTCCCTTTTCATGGAAATGGCGAAACTTCTTTGAAAATCAATGATCCACGGTTGATTATTTGACGCTGATGCGTTCTTCTTCAGCATGCAGCCCGGAGTGTATAAAAACCGAAATGCTTCCTCAAGAAGACACAGCTGTAGCTCGTAGTAGTGATGTCTTCACTCATCTTTGCGGCAATCCTTCTTCTCTCCTTGCATCAAGGCGTCGTCGGTGGATGCCATGGCCGCGTTAAGGTCCGACGACCAAACCCGGTACGTTTTGCGAGTGAAAAGGTTGTGAAAAGTGTCAGCGTAATGATTTTTTTAGTCATATGGTGTGAGCTGTTCCCCATGCGCATAATCCTTTCTTATTACTATTGCAATCCTCCACACGCATGGAAATGCCAACGACTACGGCGGCTCCAAAACGTCTGTTTGCAAAGATGCTCTGAAAATCCCTTGGATTTGTGCGATTCAGCTTGCAGCTACGACGATTGCTCGACTTGCAATCGACGGCCAACTGCAGAAATAATTCAAAAAACCGAACCTGGGCCCTCAAGCGATAGAGTTTACGTGTTTGTAAGTCCATTTCATCCTCTCTTGACCTTCAAACATTTTTAGCCACCCGACAAAACAAACCGTAATCACCGCCAGTTCGAATGACAAAAATTCTCAGGACGTCTGCGGATCACGAAACGCTCAGCGCTGTGATTCTCCGCTGTAGAGACAACGAGTGGTACGGAAAAAGTGGCTCTGAGAGCGTGTACCCAATAACAAAGGTCAGATGCGACACTTTGTAAACTGCATCAGTGTGATGGAATAAAACAATGCATATTTAACGAACTGTTTGCAAAGTCATTCTATAGCTGCAGCCTCATCGTTTTGCAGCGTCTCACAGACTTTTCCTCAGA